>WUCR03073782.1:0-31395 GCA_009858155.3 Phymanthus crucifer
TAATACTGGTTACATAAAATTCAATAATTTAATGGAAAAATATTTTCCAGTTTTAGAGCTTTTTTCATAGGGTCTATATGATTCAAGAATAACAAGCATATACAAAGTTACTTGACTTCATTATAAATCCCATCTTGCCATACCATATAAGGATAGGGTCATTATTCTAGGAGGGAGGAAAGCGGTGATGAGTATAGGAGTAACACCGAGACCCCAGAAGTGAGAGTTGAGTATACTACCATTTATGATATAGACAGTATTGTTAATGCCCATTTTATGGGCATTTTTATTTTTTTTTTGTATGAAGACATTTTTTTAAAAAAGGACACAAAATTTTTTCAAACCAATTGCAAGTGTAGCTGAATCCTGATTTGAGAATTATAGAGTGAAATAACTGAAATAAAACACCTATTTCTCTTTTTGTTTCACTCTTATCACAGACGACCCAAGAAAGAATGCATAAAAAAGTGTTTGAGTCAACTGTGAGTCTATTTGAACAATAATTAGAAATTGCAATTATGTTTTGAAGGAGAAAAACTGGAGAACCTTGATAAAAACCCTCAAATCAAGGAATATATTGTTTTTAGCTTTCCAACCACCCCACTCTTGGATTCGCATGATTAGAGCAGATTTCGCATGGGTATGAAACGGACCGCGCCGTGCAGTGACCGTGTCAGTGCCGTGTTCTCTATAAAAACATTCGGCATTCCTGCCGTAGTCGTGATGTGACCGTGTGGTGCCGTTTTCACAGTCATACGAAATCTGCTCTATGAACCTTATCTCACAAAAATGATTAGAACAGCGTGTAGGATAAGCACAGATCAAGAATGTTCCGTAAAAATGCACTAGCGGTACCTATTTAATATAAATGTATAAAATGAGCAGACACTTATCCCAATTCCTCGTCCGATTCCTCTGGTATTGATCCTAATAGCTTGGCATTTGCTGGAGATCGTCTATTGTTTCCTTTCCAAAACATCCGTCGATTTTTAAGCATACTGAATTTGGAGTTACTATTGTAAGTGATCTCATCAGATCTCCACCAATAATCTTTCTGCTGACATGGTTTTGCATAAAGCATCACAGTCACAATCAAGCCACAGAGAAAGACTAGGCTACCCAGAGCCCACGCAGCATTGGCACTGTCAAATTTGCGGCGTTCTTGTAGTTTTCCATCTTGTCCACGCACTATGACAAGCCGTTCTGAGGCTTTGATTGACAGCCTTCCTTCCCACTTAGGATGCTGGGAGGAATCTTGCTCTTGAGGTTTTCCATCTGGATCATTTACTGGATTGGTATCATACTTTGACTACAAAAGAAGAGTAAATGGTCAGTAATCTCATCCAGTTTCATGAAAGGGGTAACACATCCTTCGCTGGTTGGTGTGGTGGTGGGGGCGCTACGGTCATGATATCAGCTGTAGGATTTTTCTGTACCAACACCCTGCAGCTATTCTAACAAGTAATTTGAATTTGATCAAGCTGTATTTTTTAACCCAGATGCTACCAAGAGGAAACTTGCCATAGACCACACCCCTCCCAAATATCCTAAGTATTCATTGACTCCCTCCCCCTGACCAATTTATCTTCTTGATGAATACCAGCCACTGTTGGAGCATAGGTCAGCATAAGTAATATTTACTCAAATACAGAAATAACTTCCCCTTCTTCTGATATTTTACTGTAGATATTTATTAGCCATCCCAGACACTACCGTATACACCCGTGTACAAGTCGACCTTTTATCGTAAAAAATATACCCCAAAATTCTGACCTCGACTCGTACACCGGGTCGAAAATATACTTCAAGTAAAATCAATGAAAAGTCACATAAGATATGCATATTTAAGCTAAAAAAGATATTTAAAGAAAAGAAAGACAAGTATTGAAATATAGAAGAAACTAGGGTCGACTTATACAAAGGATATACAATAAAATCAGCAATTTCCCTGGGATTTTTGGAGGTTGACTTATACACTGAATCGACTTGTACACGAGGTATATACGGTAAATTATTCATGAGATAAATGGTGCTATTACCAATTCTGAAGGACACAGTTCTGACTCGTGGATATCAGACACTATTGGAGCATCATGTTTAAGTCCTTCATTGAAGTTCCCACCATTGGTGAAATGAGCCGCTGGCCCTTTCATTGCATTGTTCTGAATCCACTGACGTCCTGCAGATGGATCAAGGTCCTTGGCTGCATAATAACACCCCCATGCAACGATTGCAAAATCCTGATCAGGAAATAAAGGAAATAAGAATGGAATAGAAATGGAAAGATAAGGACTTGACTGTGTTAAGGTATTTTTATTCCACTGGGAAAACTGCTGCCAAAGTGATTGAATGATTGACATCAAAATCTGATTTAACCATGTATTACCCAAGACGTTTTGACAAGAATGCTTTCAGGGCTGTAACCAGGGGGGCCACACAGGGTACAGTACATGTGCACCCTCCCCCATGAGAGCAAAAGGTCCACTCTTTATCACCATGTTTTTACAAAATAAGTATACAACTAATGCAGGATTTTTGACAAGGAGATACTTGCATATGAAAAAAAGTTGACATTTGCTAATAAAAAAGGCTACGAAAATGACTACTACTACCCTACTACCCTTTATACTACTCATAGGTCCATTTTTATTTAATGTGCACCATCCCAGTAAATGTTCAGGTTTTGATTGAATACTTACCTTTTCTGGGTCTAGGTTTTCATATGGAGTGATGACATGTCGATGTAAACAGCTCCCTGCCAGGTTTTTTAGTTTCTTGACCAGTTCTGGCTTGGCACATGGATGATACAAGAACACAACTCCTCCATTCTGTACAAAAACAAACACCATCCGTAAATCATTGGAAGATAATTGTGGAGCTTATTGTCATTGAACTACCGGTACTCTCAGTTCCAGATGCTCTCAAACATTTATTATTACATTTACAGGTTGCATGGGTGGCATAGCGGTGAGAGCACTCGCCTCTCACCTCTATGGTCCCAGGTTTCAGCCCCGGCTTGGGCAGGATCATATGCGAGTTAAGTTTGTTTGATGTGTTGTTCTCTACTGTGCCACAAGGGTTTTTCTCCAGGTTCTCTGGTTTTCCTCCCTCCTTAAAAATCAACATGTGAGTTGAGAGTTGTGTGCATAGAATATATAATGTAGTGGTAGTGTGTCTGTGTGTGTGAGTGAAAAGTGTCCCCAATGAGTGCAAGAGCACTTGAACGACTAGACACTTAAATAGAGATATTTTTTTAATGTTTTTTTTTTTTACTATCTGATCAAACCTAATGACTCCAGAATGTGGCCACAACTTACCACTATAATATACTTCCATTTGGATTTGGGTAAATATTCATACTCTCCATACTTAGGCCATTGGATTTGACGAGGATCATCTCTGGAAAAGTAAAATAAAAATGTACAATAAAATAAGAGAAAAAGTTGTTTGAGCCAAATCATCCAAATGCTTACCGGTAGATCATTAATGTTTCCGAGGTTTTTTTACTTACTTTGTTAATTTTTGTTGACAGTGTACTGGATCAGTAAAACACATCAATGGCTACAAGATAAAACATTTATTAAGTATATTAGGAAGGAAGACATTCTAACCCAAACTCCTTGACAGGCCCCTTAACAGTCGAACTGGCCCTTTCCATAAGTTAAAACTGTATGCAGCTTTTTCGTACCACTGTCTATTCATACTACCCATTTTCGTACCACTTTTATTCATTTTCGTACCACTACATATATATATATATATATATTTAAAGTATTTCGGATGAGTATTTGTGTGGTACAAAAAAGTATATGTAGTGGTACGAACATGAATATAGGTGGTACGAAAAATTTGTTACTGTGTGACTACTTCAACCGAGGCCACTTTGATATTTTAGTATAATTAGCCAATCATATCGCTGGATCTAGCAATAATGATAACAAGTTTCTTAACCAGCCAATTAGATTGCACATCAATGAAATAAGAGCATGAGAATGCGATAATCTGATTGGCTAATGCTGTTATTAGTTGTATCTGAGTTTAATTTTACTGTTATCTGATTGGCCAGTTTTATACAAGTGGTCTCGGTTGAATTAGTCGCACAGTAAAACTGGCAAAAATGTTTGGAAAAATTGAGAAAACTCTCCATAAATGGCCTACCATTCTTTACGGCACAGTTCAAACTAGCTGAGAGTGCCCTAAGATTGCCATTTTTAGAGTTCAAATGTGTACAGGTGTAGGTTACATTCAGAGTTTAACTTACATCTTTGACTGCACTATAACAGAACGAGTGATTTTTGTTTGAGATTGTGTGCTGAAATTAAATCAGAAAATGATAAATCAACAAATAAAAGAACATTGCACAAGTCTAATACAACATTAGAAAAATCCTACTAATGGTCTATCACCAAACGAGCTTTTTGATTGGCTGAGTTACTAGGGCTCTATTAGTGATAGACCTATAGTAGCAAAAAGCGCCAAATTATTTCATGCAAATTTCAACATATTTTTTTCTTCCTTTATCGGATCGTTTGCAAGGTTTTCACTAAAACAATTAGACCTCTTGCCCTACGAGTCAATAGCCCATGAGGCTGAAGTCCGTTTAGGGCATTCAGACTTGAGGACTAATTGCTAAATATCACTTGTGGCTATAATTTCACATTTCTGAATCCATTTCATGATTCACTCTCCACTTACCGCTCTATTTATTATTCTAGAAGACTTAGTGAGGTTATTACAGTTCCATTGCTGGGCTTTAAAATCTTCTAGCGTTAGCTCTCTCTCCTCCTCCTAGAAAAGAGTTTATACAATTATAACATAGAAATTAATAATACAGGTTAACAGGCAATAATCACTATTAAATTAATAAAACCACAGTTTTCAATAAAACACAAACTGTAAAGCTTTGCACAGCAACCTATATTTTTCTGATCTCTAAAATGAAAATTATCAAGTTCATTCTGGCTTATCTGCATTCCTTGACTCGTGGCAGAGAAATATCCCACTATGGTTAACAGCTTAAAATAAACACTAATAAAATTGGAAAATTATGAAAAATGCAAAACAGTAGCCAGTTTTTTTCACACTATGTGGCTTATTAACTACTTTTCTTACAAAACTGCTACAGAATAATGAATATTCACAGGCAATAATGAAATGGAAGCCTTAAATATGTTCTGTCTGAGTGCATCAAGTGATGTAAGTTCAGTTTGTATGATATGATAGTTTTACATTAGAATTATAAAAAGTCCTTCATCTTGGTCAAGTTGATGAAATCCCAACTGGTAACCACAAGGCAAAAGTAAAGAATTGAGAGTCATAGCTTCACTTAAAAATTTCATAAATGAATATAATTATTTTTTCTAAACCACTTAAGACAGTTGAAGCCACCTCCCTGGTTGAAGTCACTCAGAGAAAATGCTGACTAAAATTCACTCTACAAAGTTCTACAGGTATATTGCAATTCCCATTCTCCCATTGGATTCCTCCCATTCACTTTTTATTCATGCATATGTAGAGATAAGTAAACAACTAATAAAAATTGTTACTGTAAATACAATTATCAGTTGATATACAGTGTGTAATAATTGCAAATGGCTTCCTGATAAGAATGTAAACACTTGTACTTTGCACCCCCTACAGAAGTACACGACAAACAAACGCACATTTTGAGCAACTTGAGAATCGTAAGGTGCTTGTTAATCCACAAACTTCTACATCTAGATTGTTTATAATCTGATATAAACAGCTCAGTGTATTCTTTACAAACGCTATGAATAACACGACGCCATAACAATAAACACGAAGCTTTTTGTCTCGTTATAAAATATGCTTTGAAGAGAAGTTCAAATCTCAAACATTGGGAAGTATTTGGCCAAAAGGTGATAATAAAAAAACAAATAACAACAAACTAAAACAGATAAGTTACTTTTAAAAAAGATAAGTTTTAGATCAAATTCAGATTTCCACCCCATATTTTGCTGCATGATGAAATTTGAGCTACAGTGCCCACAATCATATTTATACTTGACACATCTTTCGTATCCTTTAACACGGTAGAAGGACGTATCAAACTAAAATAAGCCTCTTTTGGCAAATACAAAGAAGTAAGCTTACGTTAACGCCAAAAAAAGGTAGAAAAAAGCTCAAAATCCTGACATGTCTCACGTACGAACCTTCAAACCTGCAGTGCTCGTTGGCGGGGCATTTGTCGTTCGTTCACCACTTGAACTCTTTTGTGCAGATAAACTTTTTTCTAAATTGAGTTTTCTTTTCGGTAAATAAGCAAAATTAAGAATAAGGAAAAGAATAAATATGGTTATTGCTAGTGAGGCATAAATCGTAATCCTCCACGACGCCATTTTGGTAAGTACTTCATGTATCCCGAATTATTATGTCCTGACAGACATTGTCTTCATAATGTTATCCTTTATACTAATGCATTCCACGGTATCCTAGTATATCCACTGTATCCTAGTGTATCTACTGTATTCTAGTGTATCCACTGTATCCTAGTGCATCCACTGTATCCTAGTGCATCCACTGTATCCTAGTGCATCCACTGTATCCAGTGCATCCACTGTTCATATTGCATCCACTGTATCCTAGTACATCCACTGTATCCTAGTGCATCCACTCTATCCTAGTGCATCCCCTGTATCCTAGTGCACCCACTCTATCCTAGTGCATCCCCTGTATCCTAGTGCATCCACTGTATCCTAGTGCATCCACTCTATCCTAGTGCATCCCCTGTATCCTAGTGCATCCACTCTATCCTAGTGCATCCCCTGTATCCTAGTGCATCCACTGTATCCTAGTGCATCCACTCAAAACTACATTGGTAGGGCACCGGACTATTGTGACCGGTGTTCGATTCCCCGTGTCGGACCAATACTCAGGGTCTTACAGCTAAATTACGTCAGGCGTAACCAGTAGATCCGAGACTTCGAATGTAGTTTTGAAGACTTCATCATTACATTTCAAATCTCCGATCAAAAGTTCCGATGTTCCAACAAAAATTCAGTTAAAACTTAGGATTTTTAACCGCTGTCGCAAATAATTGTGAAATGTTTTCCAAAAGAACTCTGTTTCCAACTACATTTTAAAGTTTCAGCTCCAAAATATGTGTTCTTGAAATGAAAATAATTTGAATTTCCAGACATTCGGTGCCAAGACTTTGAATTTCAAATGAAGTCTTCAAAACTACATTCGAAGTCTCGGATCTACTGGGCACGCCTGACGTATTTTAGCTGCAAAAGAACTGAGGAGAAGGTGCTGCCTTTGTAATTACATCTGCAAATGGTTAGACCTTCGCGTCCTCTCGGATAAGGGCGTTAAACCGTAGGCCCCGTCTCTCCACACTATCTAACCCTGTATTGGAGGGACGTAAAAGAACCACTGAGGACGTAATAAAACCCTGGCAGTGACCACCCTCAGTGTCTGGCCTTTACTAACAATGATGAATTGTACCTCGTGAGGGACCTCGAGTCCGTAGTACAACACCTGCCTGCGGGCGAATTCTCAAATCATGGGTGCGATCTTGAATACGAGTACATTTGTATCGAACTTTTGAATTCAATGAAAAAGAAAAATAGTGTGGATACGGTGGGATTCGATATGGTCGAAATGCGCAGTAATATCGCCCATGTTTCAAGTTCACGCAATCATGCTGTCCCTTTCTGATTGGAACGTGCCGCAACTCATAAGCTTTGCTTGTTCTTATGTTCTGGAGTGTGTGTTAGGGACCATTCATTATTTATCCCAGGGAGGGGGCTGGCAAGATTCATACAGCCCTAACCCTAAACATCATGACCCCTCCCCCCCCCTAAAGGCAGTCATTCCCTATTTTTATGCATGTCATTATTGTGATCCTGTCATGAATTTTTGATGGTCCCCTCCTTGTTCTTACCAGCCCCCTCCCTGGGATAAATAATGAATGGTCCCTTAGTAAAGAGTGGGCCACATTGGAAAATTATATGAACATACAGAATTCGTATCCCACTCCAAAAAAGAAATTTATTATTTTTTCTATTCACCGAAAGCGGGGTCGGAAACACGTCAGAAGTGCATTCAGATGGATCGATCCTTTGCCTAATGCTCATAATACTGTAACTGGTTTTCATTTACAATTTCACATATCAACTGGCTCTGTCTCCGATTCCGGTTTTGTCCAAAGTGCCGTAAAAGAATCCCTAACACAATAACAATGAATCACTCCACATATCATGCAGTACAAAAATAACATCTTTACTATGAATCATCTGTTCCCAGCTTTACATAGATTAGAATATGTATACACACAAATTCATATTGACAATATATTATGATAGATTGTACTTCAAGATCCCACCAATATCTATGTACATGGTGGTTCATATAGTTCCTCTTTAAATTCTCTTATCATGCATTTTGAACGGGTTCGTATGAGTGGGAAACGGTGACGGTACAGCAGTCCGTAGCATTGGAATGGCTTCCGATTCGAATAGTTATCATGACTGGGAAACTTATGCCGATTTACAGCACATACACGTGCACGGTACGGCATGTCGTAGCACTGAAATGGCTTTCTATTGTTTTCGTAAAATTCACCCAATTAGAACGCGTAGATTCAGGCTCAATTTCAAATCGTGTTGCCTATTAACCACGTTTAGGGCCAAACAACAGCCCCTGATTGAAACTGAACCTAACGTGTATATACAGATAGAGACAAACGTGCAGCGAATTCTGCGCAGTTTTTCCCACTCATAAGAAATCTGCTGGAATATGAACGTATTTCTATTAAGTAACGCTGCTATAGCTGGGGAGTATCATCTGTTTAGTGATGACCATCATTATCTTGCTCATTATCATCAGGATGGCTCCCTGCAAGGAAATAAACATAATGGGAACCCTGTGTCAAGTAGAAGACCTGAGAATGACTAGAACCGCTGCTACGTGTAACAGTGCAATTCCTGGGAAACGTGCGGCAATACGAGCAGGAAAATTGTGCAATTTGCCGTATAACATTGATGCGCTATAGGTTGCAGAGCGAATACTGCTCGTAGTAGACCCCGCGCGCAACAACTTTTCTCATGCTGCAGAGAGCAGGAGCTTCTACTTCCTGAAACATAGTCGCGCAACAAAAATGGGGAGCGACATGAGGAACATTTACTTTGCAATTACAATTGTGCGCGATTTAGTTACTCGTATTACTAAAGATCAAAACAGCGGCAGTGTTAGTTAAGACTTATGACAAGACTCTTGATAATTTCAACAAAAATGGAGGTCACGAAAACGCGAAATTCGTTGCTGAGCCACAATTCGCTAGAGTTCCATTACGTCATACTTTGTCTCTATTCATTTGATGAAAATACAGTACCAACAAACCTTGACTGTTAGGATCACTACTGGAAGGTCTCTTGGGTGATGCGGAGTTGGCTGAAGCCAAGTGATTATGTGACGTAATCGATGACGCAAACTCATCGTCAGAAGAGTGTGTGCTGACGTACAATACACTGTCCCCTTCATCACAATCTTGAAATAAAAAGTAAAAGAATGGAGTAAATACATTCAGTCAAAGAAGAGAAGCAGGTGTCAGAAAAAGCAAAACCTGTGCTGAAAAGGCCTTAAGGAGCTGCCAAACGAGCTGACTCTAGACAGGGTTTGAATTCGAGGGTTGCGCAGCAGTCTTTTCGAGGGGAATGTGGAAGGAAATATCCACTTATGGTAGAAAAAAAACATTCTCTCGCGTAGGCTTAGTGTCTCCGAATCATCTCAAATAAGTAAAATGACAAGGTTTTATACCAGCATTGTCTTGTGACTCATTTCGTGAAGCAGCGTCCAGAGCACGGAGAAGTTCTTCTTCTTCTGGGCTGGTGAAACTTAACCTGTAAGCTTTGTTCAAAGTTGATGCGCGCTTGAGCTCGGAAAGAAGTTGTGAACTTCTCTGTAGACCTTGAAGAGCAAAAAGAGCAAATCATATTGGGGTCAGTCTGATTAATCAAGACTGGTATATAGATACTTCATCCTCTCCCCCAACCACACCGAACCTGGGTCTTGATCTGGACAAGTGCAAATACTAACCATCTCGGCCAATCGTTGAGCTGTTTCCACTTGATCGTACAACCTTTCTGACTGGGTCCTTAGCTCGCGTGCTGTCGATCATTGCAAACAAATCAAAGTACATGCAGTACACAGAAGTCAGATTTACTAAGGCAGTAGAGGGAAGTCTGGACCCGCAAATAGACATTAGCCCACTTTGTCAAGTATTGTTCTTCATTAGCACGGTTGAGGGGATACTTAGGAAAAGACTTCTCAGCAGTGCACAGTGTAAAGACGAGGACAACCAATCAACAGACTTACCCTGACGCATGTATACTGCTGGAGGGGCTGTCCATTTTCTCAGGTAGGCTATGACTAGATACAGGGTTTTCTGTGTCTTGTTCTGGACTGCAGCCACCCATATCCAGGTCAGGTACAATGCTGGATACTTCTGAATCTGTGGTAAAAATAAATCACACGCATAATCAGTTTTCAAGCGCGCACATTGAGCCAGCTTCTTTTGCCCGAATTTGACCGCATGGCTCTTCAACGACTGTCATGCGGTAGTATCCCTACAGTTCGTATCACGACGAGTCACTACGTTCAGTCTGATTCTGTCAATAATCTGTATTTATTCGCATCAGCTATATACTCCCGATAGGTGCGCATGAGAGACATACGACTAATGATACCCCTCAAACAAAGAATCTTACAATCTCGTACCCAGAGCCCGCGTTTCTTATGACCTGCGGCAAAGAACGAGGGCTCTGGCATAATCCATTTTATGACGCATGCGCTCTATTACCCGAGGTCGAAGAAATCTCTTGAACGCATGCGTACAAATGCCGGAAGTCCAAGAAATCCTGGTCTCAAAAATGGATTATGCCAGAGCCCTTGTTCTTCGCCGCAGGCCATGAGAAACGCGGGCTCTGGGAACGAGATTGAGAATCTTATTCTTAAGAGAATCACACGGTCTAAAATCGGGAAAAAGTTCTCCTAAGTCAAAGAAGGTTTATTGATTCAGTAATCTTACGTCTCTTTGGCGAAGATTTGCTTCTTGGGTTTGTGTTTACAACAGGTAATGATGCTCCTCTTCTCTGTCTGTGGCCTCTGGTGTGTTTGGGATGAGCCGCACTGGCCATGGCTTGTGCTGAAACAGAAGGAAGATCTGAGTAACAACAATCCTCCTATACTTCATAATGGGGCACACTGACAAGAACAAAACCAGCAGGAAAAGAAAATACATACAAGAATTTTTTTTATCTATATTATATAATAACATGACTTTGAAAGAAAATGAATGAATCGTAGTTTGACTTTTTTTACGCCCTTCAAAACAGGAGTATTTTCAAGCTCGGATGTACCGTACCGTGTGCATCTGGCTAATGCGCGCAAAGGTGAACGGAAGCATGGGATTGCACGGCCTACGTCTAAATAAGTGATGTTGCATGATGAGTTGCTGGTCTGATATCTCTCTTCTCCCGCGCAGCTGAACCGTATTTCCTAGTTTTAATCTACCTTTCCTTACCTTCAAAATGCTTCATACTTCCAAGAGCAGCTATCGCGGAACTCTTCGCTTCAGCCCGATTCAAACAACTTTGTAGCTTTTCCAACATGCTGTTGCAACGTTCGTAGCGCGCTCGGCGTTTGGACGCAGCCTTTTCTTCTGCTCGAGGCATGTCTATCAGAGATACTGCTTTTCTCGTTGAACCGCTTGGGGTTTTCCACCGAGATCCTGATTCCCTGAGTTTGAGGAGGTTAAGCAGGATGCTGGCTTCAGGTTCAATGAAGGACAAAGGGTCTGAGGATGAAGTCGCAGCTGCTTCGTCTTGCGCATCAGCCTGTTGTTCTTTCATCTCTTCGTCTTTCTTTTCCTCGCTGCCGGGGTCGAGTATTTCGAACTGTACGTCTTCCAATGTCCATCCTTCGTCTTCTTCTTGTGTTTCCCATTCACTGTCATCTGCGGCCTCTTGGCTTTGTCTGTCTGTCTGGGGTTGTTGTTCCTCGTCGCAGGATTCTGTAACAATAATATCAGAGAATGTGAAAGGATGCAATCACAGGCATACTGACGACTAAAAAAGGCGCAGTGTGTTTAGGAGAAGAAATGCTCGCATCTAGATGATGACGTTGTTGTGCGCGCAAGGATTGAACCAAAAGAAGGTGGCCATTCGTGCGCGCAGATTAGATCAATAGATTGTCTCCTTTCCTGTTCCTTCCTGTACCGTGACCGTGTACTTACCTTGTTTTGGTTCATCTGCACATGGTTCGGGTTCAGAGTGAGTACTATCCAAGATAGTCGATTCAAAATTCTCTTCATCGTCTGTTACTATAGGACTTTCCTCTTCACTTTTATCTTCCTCATCTTCGTGCATTTCTTCATCGTCCATAACATTTTCTTCTCCTGTTACTTCCTCTCCTTCCTCTGACGGCTGCACTGTAGGTCCTGAACGATAAGCATTCACTTTAATGTAAGCACTTCGGCCATAATGTTAATTGTTCAAGCAAGGATTTTCAAATCACGATTATTTCAGTTGCCCGAACAAGTGCGTAGTTCGAATAACGAGGACGAGTCAATCATTATTTTCGGGCTGTGAACAGTTCAGTGAATTCGGTAGTAAAGCTTTTTTCTTTACGGATTGTTTCCCGTACAAGGTTGGGCTGTTGAGAAGCGTAGACTTTGTACATAAGCAGATAGCGCCTTGCAACATGTTATTTCGAGTAAGGAGCAACAATAAGACAATACATGTATTAATAAGGTGGGCTAACGTTCGGGACAAAAAAAAAAAAAAAAACAGTAGGGGGGCTGCGAGGGGGGAATACCGCGTTCTCCACAGGAATCCCGCATGACCGTATGATTTGGGTAGAGGGAGGACTACTTTTCTCACCTGTAGCCATCTCCACGTCGATAGCGGTATGTATACGTGTTCTCTTCTTTTTGTTATTCGTAATGCTGGTCTTGCCGAAGGCAGTTTTCATGTCTCTTGACTGTTTGATTATCGTATGATCAGCGGATTCATCGTCGTTGTCGATCGATTGTTCTAGAAGTGACACGTGACTTCTATCAGGCGAGGCTCCTGATGCTGGTGGCGGAGCAGCGTGGTTACGTGACAGTTCAATAGCCAATCGCTGTTGAGGAAATACAGAGAAAAAATGTTTGATTTGTCGAGTGAAGCGAATAAATCCATTTCCATTGCAGTCACAGATTTTGAGAGTTGGCGCTGTAAAAAATAAATCGGTTTCTGAGCCCAGTTGTGGATATTTTTTCTTTCGTTCTTTCATTTTTTCAAAGCGCAGTGTCAACTGGAGCCTCTCAATCATGTTTTACCGAAAATATTCCGATAAATTATCTTTTTATTTTGCTGGTAACGTCAACAATAAATCAATACATTATGTTTAACTAGAATTCTTTAAACCAATCAAAAACAGCCAATCTGCCCTGGCCTGGTAGAAAGAAGAGAAAGGCCTGAGAAGGAGAGGGGTATAGTCTATCGAGTGCAGTGGCACTGGTTATGCAGGATGGTTGTGCCTATTAATGCTCCAAATAGTTTGGAAAGGAAATATGAACTCGATAGATAGTAAATGCGTGCTTCAATCAGGTAGGGGAATATTGTGTAAAAAAAGAACAGTGCAAGTTAGATAAATATTATCAAAGTATACCTACCTCTTTCAAGTCATTCATTTGTTGAATGCACTGAAGTTGTCCCGTCTCTAGTTGATTGATGTACCTAGAGCAATGAATGACATATGTCAATCAAAGAGGCGTTATACAAGATCAACAGGCAGCAAGACTCACCACTGCTGGTCACGACATTTCTGGTAAAATGTTGGAGGCCTGACTTGGAATCGTAGAATAAGTGTGTCATTGGCTGTATTGAGATACCCCTCGCTGGCCTATGATCAAGAACAAGACATTAAATTAGCCCTAGACACTTTGAAATGCTATTGGTGACGAGATTGCGCGGGAGATTGGGTGGAGGTGTGTGTGTGTCAAAGTGCATGTTGGGATGCTTCCATGCTTCCTTTGCTTATGAAATAAAGTCAACAGCTCAAGCAGCAAGACCCAATCTCCCGCGCAAACTCGGAATGGCGAATGATATTTCATGCCGGACGGTCGTTCGAAAACGTTTTCTTACTTGTTTGCTGTCTGGGCCATAGTTTCACACACAGCAACATAGTAGTTATAGATTTGGCGGTATTATGAGGCATTCATATTTATACATACCAATAAGTCAAGACGAAAGAATCGATTATATCCCCAGCACTCGCCAACTTCAAAATCGGAAGCTGTGCAAAAAAGAACATATGAACAACCTAGCTATTTACCATCCATCGGTGGGTTGATAAGCAAGACGTAATGATGAAACATACCGAATTCTCTGACGATGTTCTTGCTGGAGTCAGGTGAAGCATGGTGAATCATTTCTACTCGATACTCGTATCTGTGCATCAGAGGTAGCAGTTAGTATATTACAATAAAATAAATAAATAAATAAATTGCGGTTGGCTAATCATCCCCCCTGCAGCCTTGTAGCTGAATTGCGGGGAACGCAGCTCAATGTGGCCGAGTCGAAGGCATACAAGGGTGCCTCTGGCTTCCGTCATATGACTCATGTCTGACCACGGAGCACAGCCTAGATCAAATCAGGGTTGGTTTTTGTGGAGGGAGGAAAACCGGAGAACCTGGAGAAAAACCCTCGAAGCACAGGAGAGAACCAACAAACTCAATTCACATATGTTGCCGGGTCCGGGAATCGAACCTGGGACCATAGTGGCGAGAGGCGAGCCACACGTGCTCCCCAATCAATCGATAGCATATCGATACACTATATAGTATAACATACATACTTGGATGTTTCTGGGAGACCTCCGGTCAGTTCCAAGAACACCGACAGGTAATTACCACGAACAACACCATTACCATCCTACCAGGAAATAACAAGATGGCTCACGTTAGAGATTTTTTGAGAGATATATCCAGGTAACCCCAACCTCCCGCCCCCCCAACACACATGTCATGAAATTTCCCGCAATAGACCCTTACCGTACGACGTTTCATACCTAACCAGAGGGGCCGTTTATGTGGTAAACAGTTGTCCCTGGCACCAGGGTTACCCTCCTACTCGAGCCAACTATACCGAGCATTTATATGGGAAAAACCTGTCCCTTGTATCCGGGTCAACCACCGAGGATATGCTCGCACATGTGATACTTACAGGATAGACTTTGAGTCTCCAGCTCAGCCCATTCACATTCAGTGGTTCGCTATACACAGGGTCGGCCTTTCTCTTCAACATACTGCAACCAATGGGGATATTTCATACGATTTATCAAATACATGACATCTTACATGCGCCCAAGTAAATTATACTGTCTCACTGAATCCTGTGATCGCCTTTTAGTTACTGAATAACTGGGGAGCACGGGTGGCGCAGCAGTGAGAGCGCTCGCCTCTCAGTTCGAGTTCGATTCCCGGACCCAGCAACATATGTGAGTTGAATTTGTTGGTTCTCTCCTGTGCTTCGAGGGTTTTTCTCCGGGTTCTCCGGTTTTCCTCCCTCCACAAAAACCAACCCTGATTCGATCTAGGCTGTGCTCCATGGCCAGACACGAGTCGTATGGCGGCTGCCAGAGGCCCCCTTGTATGCCTTCGCGCAATTCCGCTACTAAGCTGCGAGTGGGATGATTAGCCAATCCCAATTTATTTATTTGAATATCTTGCAAATACAATCGAGGCTCAAAACCACCTCTGTTCTGTTCGAATTGGAGATTTAAAAACCCTCGAAGCACGAAGTACAAGAGAGAACAAAAGAGCGTTACCGTTACAGACAGGTTGGACTGTGACAGTGTCGCGCTCTCGACCACAGCAAAAGTGGATTAAATGCGTGTTTGAAAAGAGAAGCGGTAGAAATGACTTACCTGAAGTGCGTGATACAAAACGTACTAGTGTCATAAGGAGGGACGATCTCACTGTGAAGGAAAGTTAAGGAAGATATTTTTAAAGCTCAACGAACATAGCTAGCACACGAGATGACTGGTACTACTTGTCCAGAAGCACTAGGCCCCTGTTCTACCACCTACCTGGTAAAGTCAGCAGGGATGGGAGGGGTGACAAAGGAAGCCATGGGCTTACGATGAACCTGGTTAAACATCTGCAGCAACTCGCCACTTTTAGCGATCAGCTCGCTTCTTGAACACGAATGTAACTAAAAGGAGGCAAACAAAGCCAGATAGATTACAACATCACTTTTAACAGAGTAGATACTAGATAAACTAGGATGCTCCAAAAGTACGCCTTCATAGCCATGGCACGGCACGGCACGGCACGTCGGCGCTTTTAAATCAACCCCAATGCACAAGACGAATACTCAGCCAATCAAAACGCTCGAACACCACGCCGTCACGGTCACGGTCCTCCACACAGCCCGTCCTGTTTTCATGCTTCTTTACCTGATGTTCGACCTCCTGTAAGAGGGACTCCAGAAGCTCCGTCTCTTGGGTCAGCGAATTCTTTTGACCTGGACAAAAAGGAATATTACAATCATTTTAATGACTACGGTGTATGCAACTCTGACAACTTCTCGACGCACAACGCAGTAACGCGCTGCGTATTGGTAAGACGAATGCTCACAAGTATTCCAAGAAATGTAGAGTGCAAACCATATCATCCGTGAAAAAGTTAACAAAGAAAAATCGTACAAATCAGTGGAAAATGTGTTACGGATATGTGGCGTGCCCTTTTGCTAATATCTGCAAATAGTATGCAGTTCCTTACAAAGTTTTTCACGGATCTATAGTTTGCACTCTACATTATCCGAGATCATTAACGCGGTTTGACTTACCCATTAAAGTTAATAGCTTGCTTTTGAGTTGAGAGTCAAGCCTGGCGATCATTAGTTCCACGGCGTTCCGAATCTCACGAACACGCTGTGAAAATGAAAGAACGACTCACGACAAGAGAACTGACAGAGACAAAGAGGCATCAACATGTGTGTCTCGAGATATAGATTCTTAGTAATTCCGCTGGTAGAAATTGCTTGTAAAAGGACATCTTTGTACTGAACAATAAACGAAATGCCTGACACCATTTTGCCTACCTCTTCTTTAGCTTCTCGAAGGCTCTCTACATTTCTTTCCTGTTGATACAAACAGATGAGTCATATTTGGTTAGCATACTGGAGCAAGTCATGCTGGTCAATATTGTATACAAACGTACCACTTCCTGTACCAAGCTGATCAACTCCATCAGCCGACGACGCAACGCAGCAACCTAATTGCGAGAGAAATGAAATCAGACATGTAAAAATACAAGAAGTGGCATTCTTTGATATCAGACTCGTTTACTCGGGCTTCACCCTTAAAGTCAGTAATCACAAATACCAAGGGTAAAGTAAAGACGGACATCAAGAGAGTCGAGAGGGGGCTTACCTCGTCTGTGATTGAAGATACGTGCTGATCGTAGATCTCATCGAGAGGCTTAAATGTGTGACCAGAATGCTGCAAAAAAACGGGGTAGGGGGGATTAGAAGCAAAGGAAATGAGAAGATGCCAGACGTATTAATAATAACTCTCAACAGCTTATAGAAAAATACGAATGCATGCAAATGGTGCAGATTAGATAACAAGCATTATATTGACCCCATAGCCTCACTTGGATGATTGGTAAAACAAAAGAATCTCATTTGCATGCATCCATAATAACAGCGTTTAGCACAGAGCAGATATTATAAACGACCCATCCAGTCGTTTTGCTGGTAGCCAGTGATAAGCAAAGAACACATTCCACAATTTTACGCAGATAATGCAAATAAATGGAATAATTTCGAGGTAGAAACGCGGGGAATAATAATCTGCAAATGACTTCTATAACGAGGTATCAAGAGCCGGAAATGGGCCAATAAGATGGCTTCTAAACCAGACAGCCAATCAAATGTTGACTCTGAAATGGTTTCCTCATTGGAAAGCCAATCAAATGTCGACTCTGAAATGGTTTCCTCGTTGGAAAGCCAATCAAATGTTGACTCTGAAATGGCTTCCACATTGGAAAGCCAATCAAATGTCGACTCTGAAATGGCTTCCAATACGAAGTAAGAGCCAGAATTGGACACCAATACAATGGCGACTCCCATGGCCTGGTTCGGGTTCGGTTGCTGCGATCATTGTGAATCCTCAAAAATGTGTTTCACCGATTGCAGCAATTACGTGAAAACTTATGTTTAGCGATGGCTTGAGTGGGCTCTTATTACTGTTATAACACCGTTACTTACCGTTCCTCCCCACAGGGCACACTGATGACAAATACACTTCTTGCATGTTGTGCAATAGACGCTCAGCTTCTCATGATGAATCTCGCATCTGAAATACAGATAGAACAATTTGAAATAACCAACAACATTAAATAATACTATAACTAATCTCTTAACCTCCGGCTAATATACCTCTCAACCTTTTTTCAGAGGACTACCATTTCATTGTTTAACACAGTGGCGCAAGAGAAGACAACTCAAAGTCTCAGTATTCTGAGAAAAATGTCGCATGGAAACTTTTACGTCCAAGGAAGAGATGTGAGAGCCTTTTTTACACGGCGCCAAGTGTTAATTTCTCAAAGAACCAAGAAAAAGTTTTCTTCGTAACCTCATTTAGAAGCACCTGAATACGAGGTATTAGGCAGGAGAAGTTAATTCTTTTTTCCAATGAAAATTGCCCAAGAAAAGTATATGGACCACTTTTGGTCTATTTCAGTAGCTTAGGTGATTCTGAGGAACCCTTCTGCTCCATTCCGTAAGGAATAAAAGCTCTTAAAGTACTTTAATTGATGAGTCATCATGCGTTTCTTGACTTCCGCTTTTGTAAGTCAACAGACTTAACATGTTTACAATAGCGCCTCTTCAAATACACATAGAGCCCTCTTTAGTGTGGGGAGTCAATTGAAACCACTATAAACCGCTCCTGCTTGACTTCCATTTACACTTACCTATCTTCCCAAAGAAAAATGGATAGATAAATGTCGCATGACATGGTACAAAGTTGATATACCCGACTCCTTTTTCGTAAGGGTTGATTACTACCCTTATCTCCCCCCCCCAACCTTACATTAAAGAAAAACAGTCAAAGATCCTGTTTATGTTTCCCTCCCGCGCAGACGCGCAAAACCCCTTAGAAATGGTCATCTTTTCAAATTGCTACTTTTCTTTCGTAAAAATTGGAAAAAGGAAATATTTATGGCCCTATTTCAGGATCCCATGGCAAACAATACTCAAACAACGCTTGTGCTACTGTCCAACAATGTTGGGTCACTGTGCAAAATATTCTGGAAGAAAATTCAACAACAAAATAGTCTTGTGTAAATAGAACTTGAAAAAAAGAACAATGAGAAAAGAAAAAGGAAAAATGAAAAATATGACGAGAAAATGAATGCAAAATAAATAAACAAATGAATGAAAAATAAGATAATGCAAAAATAAAGGAAAAGAAAAGAGGGGAAAGAAAAAAGGAAAGAAAATAAATCTAAAAAAAAATAAAACGAAAGGAAAAACACCGAGAGAGAGTAAAGAAAAAACAAGCCAATTGAGTGTCAATGTACAGCCTCACGAAAAATTGCGCCAACGACTAGAATACTCTAACGATAGACAACATAAACAGAGAGAGCCGCATTATTCAAGATAACGACTACATATTTATTCAGTACACTTTATGATTACTCAAGAAACGTCTGATAAACACAGAGCATTTGAAACAGTCGTCAGAGAGAAAACCATTTGACTGCTACGGTATAAGCCCCTTTATGGTTTAAGAATCGTCTTCAGTGCGCATGCGATTTTATCCCGAATTTCTCACCTTCTTTTGTTCTTTATTAAACAAAAGGTGAGAAATTTGGGATAAAATCGCATGCGCACTTGAACCGTAAAGAAGCTTGTACGAACGGCATTGCAATCAGTAGGTATTTCAATATTGGCGGGTTTCTGATCAATATTTTGACACAAATGATTAAAAATGAGTTTTTTTTTAATGCTCGAGAGTGATTGGATAAGAAAATTATCAAAAAATAATCTATATTTCTAATCCACATGTGTAAATCCAATGCGGCTTCCAGACACCAACACTTGAAGCCAATAAACTCCAATATATGAATAATTGAATCTTTAATTTAGCATTCCGACCATAACCGCCCTTTCACATAATGTGCGGCAAGTCATCGAGGTTTTCTGGACACGTTAATTTATTTTTTTCTTTTCTTTTGGTTTTTTCGTTTCATATTATCAACTCGCATGCTCCTCTCCCGATCGCAAAACGTTTTCGCACAGCATCTGCTAGTCTTCATATTGAAAACATCAATTCATGCAAAATTAAATTGTATATTTTCAATGGCTAGCGCATTAAGAAAAGTGTAATTAATCAAGAATGGTAATAAAATTGTAAAAACCGATCTTATTCAAAGGCGCGACGTCAATAGAGGGATTTCACGGCGGCCATGTTTTAACATATTTTGTGTTGCATATTGAAATAATTCTTAATGTCTATATGCAAATCATAGTAGATTTTTCATAGCGACTACTCACACACATTTTTTGTGTGACTGCAGCTTGAGATAGGTGCAGAGCGACGAAGAGTGCATTTTGAAAAAAAATCATAAATATTTTTGCGCAGAATTTGATCAAGCTGGGCTTCCTTTTTGCGCTAATTATTATGCTGTTTTTCTCTACAGAGTGAAAAACATTTTAAACATTTTATACCATTTTGCAAAAATAAACATTTCTCACCAAGGTTGAGTTGGAATTCTCCAAAGCAAAGTGCTCACTGTCCACAAAGATATTATTCCTTTTTTAACAGAACAAAATATTTTCATGCTCTTTTGCAAATTTTCACCAGGGTGTCGAGCTGGAATTCTCCAAAGTGAATTTTCAACTATTTACTGGCTCGCTCACAATTCTATTGAAAATACAGTAAATATACGAGACTCGACATTAAACATTCATTGAGCACAAACAGTGATGTTTGAACTTACTGTGTTTTTGATTGAAAGACAGATTTCTGGAGCCCTGTTGCACTGGGCGGTTGTACGCGAGTAAACAAGAATAAGATGGTGAAACCGGAGCCGCTCAAATGTGCAAAATACACCGGAAATATGTGATATTCTCGGTTTGAAAATATTGTTTGAAAGTACTGTGTTTTATAATAACAAAGTCAATGAAAACTGGAGAGGATTCTTGCAGCGGGAAATTGCATACCAAATGACCAGGCCAAACACAAACTCTAAGTGCTTCGTAAAATACTTATATATCAGTGATTAAAAGTTGTTTAAAAACAAGAGCATAGCAACAAGGGACAGCTCGTCTGTATAACTTTGGATGCTTTTTTGTTGATGATCATATAATCTTTAGTTTTGATTCTGACCCAAGAAAGACGTAGACTGAATAATAATTACTAACCAGATTATTGTGGTTACTTGTGTAAAATCATTGTTCATGCAACCTTATTCCGAATTGACGAATACAAAAACACTAGACGTCGGCTACAAAACTTAACGAGGTGTCTGTAAGTATGGATGAAACGAGCGAAATAATAGAATAACTGGTGTAGGATGTGAAAGAAATGAAGACTATGGTAAAAAGTCCAATATTGTACCTATCTTGTTTCGAAGATTCCTTCTGTTTTATCTTCCACGACCAAATGATTACTGACTGTCTTAAAATCCCTACTGAAAATAGATAATGCAGAAACTAGCTCGCCATGTTCGACCGTACTAGAATCCGTGTGACTGTTTCTTACGTTTGACTTTCCAGAGTTGACACATTTCGACCTCGACCATGTCAGGGATTTGCATTTTCTGTTAGTGAGCGAGCGCCCAAGCACAGTATATACACTACAGCAGACTCGTTCTCGGTTTGATAGCACCTGTACTCGAACGGCGCATAAATTACGAAGGTGCGTTTTTGCATTTCAAAAGGAAGAGAGAGTTGGAGGTATTTTGGCATCACCCGCAGCTGTTTGAATAGCGTTTACCTTCATGAGATGACAACTGGGGCGAAAGAACTAAAGCTCTCGACCAATGACAAAGCAGTGATATTGAGTACATCAGCAAATCATTATACAAATATCATAAACCCACCTATCCTTGTCGGTGTCGTCCCTGCCCTTGGCTGGTGCTGTCAGTTGAAGGGAATCTAATTGCTGGAAAGAAAACACATCAGAATAATTTTTAAAACTGTGCAGTAAAAGGATGTCGGTCAATTTACACGAGGTCATGGGGATGGTTTGTAAACACCATGGAGATAACAGCATGACGGGACGGAATGAGAGGAAGAGATCTCGAGAATGGGTAGGATGAAACAATAGCATCTGATCAAGAAGATTAATTAGGAATTTGGCGATTCAACCCTTAGAATATCATTCAAGACTTTTCACATTAAGTCAGATGCAAATTGATAAAAGTACGGAAACGTTAGCTCTGGGCCCCAATACTGAACGCACGTTAACGCACACGTTAACGCAACCTACACGTTATACGTAAACAGATCAAATGTTCGCCATATTAAGGCAGATTAGTCCGACATTTTTTTCCCATTTTACGAAATCGATAAATGATCGCACAGGATGAAAACATTCCATTACGCGTCTAGGGAATGGAATGGACGTCATAGCGACAGAACATCCCACACGTTGGAGTGGGATGTGAGCCGTGTTCAAACAATTTATTGGGGAAAATAGAAACATCTTGTTAGAGTGACATGTGTACTTAACTATTATAAACGACTTTTAGCTTAATTTAAAAACCTCTTTGTCAAACATTGCGTACGTTAATGCTATCAAATTTTAGAACATTCCATGTCAAACAGTGTAGGTCCGCTTTGATCTTGAGAGAGCGGAATAGAAGTCAGAAGCGTCTCATGATGCGGGGAATTCCAACAAAGAAACCGCATGAGCAAGGCAAAAAAAAAAAAAAAAGATCTTTCGATTCCGCTTCTTCGCGCTTCCAACTTCGATTCCTGTTCTACATCAGTCTGCATTAACAACTTCCGACTATACCTGTTCCATCGCATGTAAACACCGTGTGCATAAAAAAGTACGAAAATATTTCATTTTGCTAAGGTTTCACGAGTTCTAATCTTATAGTTAAGGTGCGGTAATACGAGCAACAAAATCGTGCAACTTGTCGCGTAACATTGTTGCGTTGCAAGTTGCAGAGCAAATATTGCTCGTATTACCACCCTAATTTTTGTTGCACCACTTTGTTGCACGAGGTAGAAGCTCTTTCTACTCCCGGAACAATGAAAATTTGTTGCGCGCAAGGTGCTAATAGAGCAACATTCGCTCTGCAACAATGTTGCGCGACGAGTTGCACGATTTTGTTTCTCGTATTACCGCACCTTGACCCGACTACACTTTCCAAATATTACACGACTATTTCTGTCCGGATGGTGCCGATTAATGACAGCTAACCTTCGATAAAATAAACAGGAAATATATCTGCGACTTGTCGTCCCATTTCCGTTTATAGATAGTTATTTAATGGACGGTAAAACGCTAACAATCCAAAATCGTGTAACTCAAAGCACTTGCTCACCACTTTACCACTCACTGGCTTTCAATTGCGACGGAGGGGAAGTCGGAGTTGGAAACAGTTTATGCGAAAAATTGAAATGAGTGAAATCGCTCGTGAGCGACGTGCTTTTCCTTTCCCTTCTTTTCCTTTCCCTTCCATCTTACGGCTGACGGAACCGGTGGAAGAAAAATACTGAAAGAATGGGAATTGGAATAAAGAAATAGGAAGAACTTATTAGTTCGAATTTGGTTTTAGAACAAAGTAAACATTATAGTTTCCTTGTGTATGTAGAAAACCCGATTAAAAATATTCAGTGAGACTAAAAATCTATGAATAAATGAGCACTGAAGAGAACCAAGAAGGAACTCTGCTCGCATACGACATTGAATCCGGGGAAATTAACTGATCCCGGGTTGCCTAATGGCAGTCGTTAGCCTTGCAACTATCGCTCAATCTCTCCCAGGAAGAACATGTCCGTCACTTTTTGTCATTTCCTCAAACATTTATTACAAACGCCAAGAAGAACCACATATCTGACACATAATCATATCGCGTCAATTTCGCAAGTGTTTTTCGACAGATCATTTTAAATGATTACCTAGCAATATGGTCACTGCTTTGGATCAGCTTCCTGGTCATTAACCCCAATATCGATTTAATTGATTGCTCGAGATTCAGTGACCACGTTCAAGCAACATTGACCTCCTTGCAACAATTTCAAATACACAGGGAAAAAAGATTCTCATAACAAATAGAAAACTGGTTGGAAGGATGGGTGGAACGGTGGTTTTTCTCCGAGTTAAGTCCTCATAGTCACGAGGTAACCAGTTCCACTGATCCGTGCACGGATTACATTTATCACAAATATTCTATTCATACGATTCGCATTTCATGTGCTGATTTTTACGGAGAGGAATTTGAGAACCCGGGAAACGCTTGTCTTGGCAAGAGAAAGAATTCAACTTGCATACTAACGTAGGCCTGAACCGATCAGTGACGAGAGGTGGAGGTATGCGCAGTCTAGGACTGAGCCATGCTACCCCATCTAAGGACCTGCGCGCTACGTTAGGCACAATGAGAGATGTCTCACCAAGCACAATCACTATAAATTCAGTTACATGTGCAAAATGGATTATTTTGGCGTCAAATTAAACTGCTAGAGGCAGCTTGCTAAGCCGTCTTGAGGAGAGCTTTATAAAGAGCTTACATCAAACCCCTTCGAGCGTTTAGACGATTTTTCGAAGATTTCGAGATCTCGATCTCCTGTCAGAATTCACAGAGCGTGAGAGACAAAATTGTCAAACGAATGTCATCGCTCGTGATGCTGTGTTGAAAATTTAAAAGCACAACTTCCTTAGTTTTGTCTATCTCCTGTCAAACCTAACGATAAGTTTCATCAAAAACTAAAGTCTGATAAATAATCTTTTTCAGGATCTTAATAAACGTCTTCATGTCCTGCAGTGTTGTTTTTAATCATTGCTTTGCATGCTTTGGCTCCATTTTGGGGCGCAATTCGTTTTTGTTTAAGGTGCGCACAGAGCAATAATTGGCATTAGTGTGTCGTTACCATGGACAACCAAGCGCTACCAAGGGCGAGGTTCGAAAGGATACCAATCCCCAATACTGAGTTTTCGAGGCCACTATCTCGTAAAGCAATGCGGAATGTCCTTCACAGCTCCTTTTGCAGACCAAGGGAATAGATCTTTCCCGAATACGATTGGTTGATCTCAAAACAATGGTTTCAAATCGAGGCGGTTCTTGTTTCTTTTGTTTTCAAACCACTGTTTTGTGAGCACTCAAGCGAATTTGGGAAAGGTCAATTCTTGGCCTTATATATAGCTGCGCATGAGCATTACATTATATCTCCCTCCCACATGATGGCCATTTTTCCAGAGAAAACAAGAACAGGATGTTTGGAAGCCGACTAATCATAGTGCGGTGAATAAATGTTTAGACTGATTTAGCAAATGAAATCTAACTAAAAATTTAAAGTAAGACGTAATGTCAAAGCACACGTAACAGGAAATTTGAAATTAACTAAAAATATAAGATGATGAACATGATTTGCTTATTATCGCACGTTCCTGGACTCTGTCGCCAGAAAGTTGTATTTTCCAGTGCTTGTCTCGCCTCTCCTCTTCTTTCTAATAGCTAAATGACTCATTGAAATGAAAAAATAACGAAAGAATAAGAATGGCACAAAGAACAAATGGGAATTGAATTGCTTGAGATTTTAGAACACTGAAAGAGCTTTCCGGTTTCTTTCCGCATTTGGAAAAAACGTCGTTTGAAAATATATTAACAATATTGAGCGAGAATTAGTCTCACCGGAAATTACACCAGCCCTGAAGACATTTTTGAACAATTCCAAACACGCCTAACCAAGATCGCAAAATTATTACTATTAGAGATTCCACCGGGATCTTTCAATCCAGAAACTGGTTCCCTAACGCCCCAGACAAATTTGAGTCCCAAGCCTATTGTCAACATCAGTGAAGCAAGTCTTGGTGCGCATCAAAATTGTGAGAGAAAAAACGAATTTTCAGAAATGCCAGATGTATGCATTATCATGACTTCTATGCTTTCAAATACGGGCTGGAGAATTTTCCTTGTGATTAAGAGCACACAGAGAATTCAAAACTCGTAACGCACTTAGTCCATGCATGATACTATTATATAAATTGGTGCGCAAATTGCATTATTGATAGTGGATTCTAGTTGACTTGTTATGGCAATCAAATATCATCAGTTGTTGTACGTCAAAGAAGGAAGTTAGTGAAACTCCCATTCACCCAACCCCAATATAACCCATACCTTTACACTGTCTACTGGAAAAGTTTCACTTAGATATCATGAGATGATAGCAAATCCCCATTTACAATCATATAGCAATCATAATACTAACCTGTGTGACCTCCTCAACCCATCGACAGTGGACCAATTCATGCAGATGTAAGGAGGCCCTGTTAATCAGACAAACTTAGATCTAGCTTCTGCCATAATGCTTTTTAATATAACCTAAGGGCATATGATATACACACACATGCGCATGTTTACATTTTGTGCACACATAATCCTTGTTGTTGCTTTGAAAACAGCTGCAGTTCATTGTCACACTGTTAGTGCTGAAGTTGCAGATCTTATAAGTCCACAAAAGTCTAACAGAATTAATGACAACTTCAGAGTCTTGGTTCCTAATGATTGGGGGCAGGGGTGGATCTAGAGTGGGGTGCAGAGGCACACCCCTCCCTGAAATGGCTGAACAGTTTTGGTGTTAGCTTATTTCTCACAAAAAAAAAAAAAAAACAGTCAATCATGTCATTTCTTAATGGAGCACCCCTCCCTGAGAAAAATCCTTAATCTGCCCCTGGGAGGGTCTGCCTGCTTACCAAAGACCCATGCAAAACTTCCATTATCAATGTCAAGGTCAATATCAAAAGTCAAAGGTTTCAAGGCTTTCTGCATTCCATTTTCATGAAATAACCTCCTCTTATGACAATTCCAAATAGATTTGACTTCAACAGTCAGATTATCCTATCATTAGTAGATAGAACTAAAAGAATTTGCTAAGGTTAATGCAAGAGGCACTAAAAACTTAGAGTGTATGAGAGAACCAACCAGCGGTTGTTTTCTCTAAAATTGATTTATCAGTTATATCCATGACCAAGGTACCTCTGCATTACTGCAATTTTCATAATTACGCGGACACCGAAGTTACGAGTAGCACATTAAAATTTGCTTTTTCACTGTCGCCAGTCAAAAATATGAAAGATACTGACTGATTATCATTGATTGACGGCAGCAAAAACGTCGTTTTGCACGTTGGTATTTGAACTTCTCTGTCCGCGTAATTATGAAAATCGCAGTAATTGTTCCTGATTACAAAGTACAGTATCTATAGCAATATTTCATGTTAACATGAAAACAAAACCATTGTTATCATAATATGCCAACCAAGATCACAAAGGCTTTTCACAGCTCCTTTGTTTTACCAACCAAGGGATTTCTGGTTGGCACATAAATAACAAAGGCTTAGTCATGCGAAGTATTGCTACTTCTAAAAGAACGGTGTGATACCTGCAATGAGGGCACTGAGGGCGCTGCTCTGTTAACCATCTCTGTAATGAAACAAACAAACAATTTGCTAGTAAATTTCAAATTATTACCACAAGTATAAGAAAGGTTGTGGAGCTATCGAGTATTTCTGCACATGAGCAAAACCAGAAAATCAAATCAAACTAAGAAAAAGCTGTGTACTTAAAGCCTAAAAATTAGCATTTCGAAAATGATTCAAGGGTTATTCTGGGATTCAATCTGCCAGTTTAGATTGTTTCTGAATCAGAATTCAATCTGTGAGTTAGTTACAGGTACCCTGGCTTACAGCAACCTTGCTCAAGAAAGTTTTTGCCTTTCTCAGGACACCAGTCATTCTCCATCCATTGGGAACCCAGGGGTATAATTCCATCGCTCGTTCTTCACCCCTGGGAACAGGGTCTGTTGGGACTTGTACCAAAAGTCGAAATTCAAAATGGTGATATTCAAAAAATCAATGTCTTTGTCTAGCTACAACTTCATGCTGATTGGTCGACCTCAGGGGGTTGAATTTCAACTACCGGAACAAGCTCCAACAGACTCCATTCTCAGGGGTATTTCTTCTGGTAGTGAGGAATGAGCGACAGAATTTTACCCCTGGGTTCCCAAGGATGGTCATTCTCTTGAGAATATGATACTTTATGTGAGTTACTCCCACATCCATGTGTCTTCTCATGAGTAATAACTAAACAAAGTAATGATACTAAAGAAAGTGGCACATGCTGTGAGATTAAATACGTACTTATGCTAAATAGATCCATACTCACCCTAATACACAAGAAACAACAGAGCTTAGAGCAATGAGGACAGAGCCTTGCGTCACGCAGCCTTTCCATGCAGATGAAACATCTGAACACCTCCGACAAGCTCTGCAAACAAAGACATCTCACTTGGAAACATGCAAATTTTGAAACGACAAATAAGTGTTTGTAATGCCTGTTGTTTTACAGTCAACCTGAATCGGCTGTAAGTATGTTGTTTTTGAGTTCAAACAAAACCAATACCCCAAAAAGGAGCCAAATATTTTCTCCAATCTAAATTTATCATAATTCCTGGTATAGAAAAAATGAGATTATCACAGAATTTAAATGATATAGGTAATAATATCAACAGTTAATAACTGACAGAATATTTATTACTGTACACAAATTGTACATATCCTTAGATTATCTCCTAGACACAAACAAAACACTTTGTGAAAGCATTTTTACATAGTAAAATATGAGAAATTGTATGAGAAATATAGGGCTTTTTAACATTTAAAAATGTTAGCTTGTTAAGTATAAAATGTTGGTAATGGCTATCTCTTGATCTATTACTGAATTTATGCAGTACATCAGTACATGCAACCTTTAAAAGGTTTCTAATGAAATATTAAACTGCATTTGACTGGCTAAATGTAACTCTATTCTTATGAGTACAATGGGAAAAAACAGGTGTAGAGAAAAACAATAGAAAAAAGGAAAAAAGGAAACAATTTCAAAATCTTAACACAAAAAATCTTTGAATAAATATTTTTTCTTGGGAAACATTTATGATAGAATTATTTCTGTATATTGAGATAAGTTCGTTATCCAAAAAAGTAATCTCATGATCATAGCATTTTAAAATTCATTCATATGACACTCAATGGGGTCATTCTTTACTAAGTACATTGACAAGCTGGTTTGGTCGTCAAGGATACATCAAAGTGATAGAGATAGCAATAATACTAAAGTACAGCCTGGTTAACCACATTCCTGGTATCTAGAGAAATCTCTGTTTGAATCTAAAAATTCAAGCTTCGTTTCTTCTTCGAAAAAAATATATTACAACAAAATTGGTTCAGTCTTAAGCTTGCTGTAATTTATTTTTGGAAACCTTCAGCTACTAAGATGAAAGAAATAGTTTCAGAGTCCATAGAATTTTAAAAATATTTTATGCAATTCATATTCGAATTGTTGAAATTGAGCTGGCGTAAAATACTTGGCATTCTAGCGATTTTAAGCATTATATTTTTGATCCTCAAAAACAATGTCAGTCAAAAGGAAGAAGCTTATGGCTTATAGTAGTTGCTTTTCCCCAACAGGAGGCCGGAGAAAACGATTTTTTAACACCAGAGTTTTAGTAATACACTTATAATCGGCATGTGAATTCATAGAAGCCTAAGAAATGGTGAAATAAGGAGCCCACGACTGCCAACAAGATTATAATTCGAAGTAATCCTCAAACCTTGAGAGAAACACAAAAGTGAAAACATGGCGGCCAAGAGATTTTAGAAGCCTTATTTGTCTCGGCTACCACACTGTTCACGACTTAAAAATTAAATATAATATGAAGCATACCTCAACAGAGTTGTCTTCCATCTTCACGGCGTTTAATTTTTTAGTCTGACAGCCGTTTTTTAGCGAAAATCTTAACCATAGACGTCACCTTGAGTGACATTACAAATTTATAGCTTATTCCAACCGCTCGCTCAGCCAGCGGGAGTCACGTGTTAAGAATACTCGATTCTTATTGGCTGGCTTTCGAAACAGAGGGAAAAATTATGGATTTAAATTTGCTTATGTTCATAAAAAAATTGGCGGGAAAGCATTTTTTTTCTCGAAAATCAAAAACCATAAAACTATTGATCATCGATACTAGTATTATATGAAGAACAATAATAATAAAAAACAAATAACATGAAATTAAAATTTCAAAAATTCTTATTTTTTAGAAGTAGTTGCTGTAGTTGGCAATCGTCAGTTACCAAAATATTTCTGTTATCTAACAACATTTGTTTACACATACTTTTTAAAAATTAAACAACCGATAATATTCCTAAATTAATTTCACTAATGATAATATTACTAATTTCTTCAAAGAAGATTCATCTCCAAGGGAATAAAACACTTATTCCTGAGGTTGCATTCGATAAAGTCTTTCAAATAACGAATATGTTGACGATGAAAACGACTTTTCAAGATTTGTTTTTAAAGTTCCTTCCGGTTTTTTGAAGGAACAGTTTGATGAGGGAAGCCAGTCAAAAGTTTCCTCGGAAGACACGTCACTCATCTGCACTAACCAATCAGAAAGAGTTGAGCTTTCCCACCAGCCAATCACTGAATTGTATTTTCCGGCAGTTTTTGTCACTTCATGCCACGAAGAGCTGTGTGAGCGAAGATGGCCAACACCAATACAGTTTACATGAATATTGGTGGAGATATGGCGACAAAAGATAGCCTTATGGACTTGAATATCATGAAAATGAATAGCCAAGTACTTCCTCTCTCTCCATTCTTAAGACAAAAGGGACAAGTGGTAAGAGACTTAAAAAAATAACAACGAAAGAATCTTTCAAAAAGGCCCCACGACAATTTGAGTTTCGCCACATTCGCGTCAATTTTCCTGTCTTTTCATTCGCAAAAAAATTTTCCTACGTTTCCTTTTTAGTATGTCGAAGACCTGAAGACGGATGCGACGGAACAACTCGCAAGGTTCAGCAACTTTTCTACAAACGCTGGAAGTACAAGGACCTTCAAGACCGACTACAACCGAAGAGCGCGAAACGTTATAAGTAGCAGAAAATACAGAAAGAAAAGGTAAAGTATGCCTTCAAAGCCATGGACAATATCTAATACAAAAATCAGGGGAAATTTATCAAGCTGGCAAAAAAATGAATATTTAGGCTGCATTCATTATGTATCCTACAGGGGGGGCAGAGGATTTTTTTTCAGCGGCTCGTTTTTTTGCTATCCCCCCCAAGGTCCATACAAATTTTCATA
>WUCR03073783.1:0-18099 GCA_009858155.3 Phymanthus crucifer
TGTATAAGTCGAGGTCAGAATTTTGGGATATATTTTTGACGATAAAAGGTCGACTTATACACGGGTATATACGGTAACTGATCACTGAGTGAAGACATGCAGACCCCTCACAATAACTCTTCCTATGCTTCACGTATCCATGACTTAAAAACCAGAACTTAATGGTCAGCAGACTGTGTTATTCAACCTACCAGAATGCTGTGCATGTCTGTTAGAACTAGATACTGTAGCAGTAGACAGGCCCATGGAGGATGTAGCCTGCTGTGCGGTACTGTGTGGTACTACTACTCCAGGGGGTGGTTGGATCATGTGTGAGCTGCTGCTCTCACTTCTCTGAGATGAAGTTACCATTGTTGAACTTCCAAGAGTGCTATGGTGTCCAAGATTACTTGATAACTCCTTACTTGACAATGGCTGACTGGGAACATGCTTCACAAACAAAAACAAACATTCATTAAACAACAAGCAATTTCCCAATTAGTTTGTAACTAAACACATTGACACAGTAATAAAAAGCAAACAAGTAATATGCCAATAATAACATCAAAGAAGCGCTGTTACCTGATTGACTGGATAAACTCTTGACTCCAGAGCAGTTTCCTTAGGAAGACTTGAAACAAGTTGAGATTGAAAGGGAGCAGATGAAATTGGTTGGCTGCGTGTTCCAGCTCCAAGAGAGGAGGAATTATCACTGTTTGCAGTAACAGCTGGAGGTGTCCTAGACCCTTCAGGTCCTTGTGCTGAGCAACTATCTTCGGATAAATCCCTTGACTGTTTAGGAAAGGCAGTTGGCTTAGGTTTTATCTTTAATGAAGTCATAATTAAAAGATTCAACAAACAATGCAGTAATAACCTCTTTAGCACAAATACACAAGGTAAAGTCAAGAAACTCAAAACATTGATGTGCAAAAAGCTTTAATACTTTGGAGGGTCATGGAGTTATCAGTGTTTTCTTCACTACTGTAAAATGTTACCCTCATTTAAAAAAGCCTATTGTTATATACCAACTATCAAAGTCCATTTTTCGCATACTCTGATTGGACGAGAGGACAACACGTGCACGTGAACAAGTTTTGCTGTTTCCTTGACGACCAAGCGCTCAGCAGGCAACAATATGTTATGGACCGGTAATAACAAAACCGGAAGTTGATTGAGCTTTTGTAACCTTGGTTGAAGCGGGGAAAAAAGGTTTGGATAATGAAAAATTCCTTAAAAGCCACTTTTTTTGTTTTCCTTTGATAGTTGGTATATAACAAAATGCTTATTGACTGGGACCTCGGGAAAGCAGTATGTTCTGTGGTCCCTTGACCGCCATGTTTCCCTCGGCTCCGCCTCGGGGAAACATCGGCGGTCTCGGGACCACAAAACATACCGTTTCCCTTGGTCCCAGTCAATAAGTGTTAATTATTATTATTATCATCATTATTACTACTACTATTATTTATTAATACTATAGAATCCACTGAAGTATGGAATCTTTGAATTCTGACGACACACTTCGGTGGATTCCATAGTAATTGTTCTCAAATGTGAAGTGTGAGGTGCATGACTTACTTGTGATTTGTGTTCTGGAGGAGATGAATGCTGGTAATGTCTGGGGGAACTGTCTTCCAAGCCTGTCAGACTGGAAGTGGCAGATGTGGTGGAGGCAATCGTGATTGGAACACTTCTTGACAAAGTGGTTGGCAGATTTGAAATGCTTTCTGATTCAACTGATCTGCTCACTTGCACATCACTGAAGAAGAAGGTCCATTGCTATTAGAGTGTTTAACATGACTATCTTACTAAGTGCTTAACTAAGCTCTTACTTTTGCTTTGAGACCAGGTGCTCCTCGCTGTTATAAGAGACTGCACTTTCCTGATGAATCAGAAATGATCATAGTTAAACACCAATTATTTGGCAGTCTTAAAGGGAGTTTGAAAATTCACCTTTGGTTGGTCTTTTCCTGGGCTTCCACTGAAATCTCCACCAAATTCAAGATTCCCAAACTGGAAAAAAAAAGTTTTATGATTTGGGAAGAACTTTTCCTCACAATGAAAGAGAAAACCAATAACATATACTTACCTGCACATCAAGCTCATCCATCATAGAATCCGGCATTTCTACTGGCTGCTGAGGAATCTTTATGCAAAAACAGAAAATAGGGATAAATATAAATCATAGATTATCTATATAGAGTTGCAAAATATACCTTTTTATAAAACTAATAGTCATAATTATGTAATAGATATAATATGAGTGGCCATACTGTAAGGGTGAATATTATGAAATGTTTAGGTTAACTCACTCAGTGTTTCAAAGAAATTTTTGTTATAAAAGTAAATCTGATTGAGAAAATCCGAGTTAAAGTTCATGCAAATGAACAGAGTTTCTGTATCCAATATACATACACTCTTTAAGTGATTTCTATTGTTTCCCTGATGAATTATTAATTAGCTTGATAATTTTCTTTTCAAACTGAACCTGAGATTTTTGTGACTTCCTGATTTTGCCCTGTTTTGGATGTCTCTGTGGCTGTGCTTGAGTCGCATGCGATGCTGATGGTGTAGTTTGCTGGGAGAGGCCTGAAACAGATGCATTATCCAGAAGCTTGCTGATTGGTCCCAGATGATTGTGGTTGACTCTACCGGGCAATGGAATATGCATCATAGGCATATCTGTGTTGCTTTGGGATTGGTCACTTGTTCTTGAGGGACTCTGAGCAATTTTGGAATGGATTATTGCCATATCCACACTAAAGGTTTTCAAAGGTATCAAAACAATTAATAAGATCATAATCCTACAGTCCCTATCTCAAGGACCTCGACTTAGACAAACTAACTAGATTGACTTAATGTTACCTTTCAGGTGCAAAGGGTATATTATCTGTGGATTGTTCTCTAGCTGATGTTACAGATGGGCCATTACTTGTAACAGTACCAGAAGCTGAATCACTGTTTCCCCAAGATGATACTGTGTCCTTAGCATCGTTACTGCTCCAACCACTGGATTGCTGCACTGATGAGCTGAACAGTGAAGACATGCTAGCAGAGGCAACAGGCTGTAGGTAACAGAAAAGCATTAGATGATGAACACATTACACCATAAACACAGTGCATTCATGTACCTCTTTGATGGAAGAAGCAGGAGGCAGGGGGATGTAATCCTGCGTAACCCAGCTGTCTGAAGGATTTGCAGTTTCTTCCCAGGCTAAACCAATAAGATAACAGTGAATACAACTAGCTAATAATGATGACAGCAATTCTAAGATTGCAATGTTCCTTCAGTTGACTTACATTCTGTTTGTTTTTTATTGTCACTTGGTTCAGAAGTGTCCCACATTTCTATACCTATTATAATGATGATATTAATAAATTTGGTCACAGCTTTCACTAACAATTTAGGTAAATAACTAACCATTTTCTGTAGGTCCATTATTGATTGGCTGAGTAGATGGAGGGCCACTTCTCCCTATTTTTCCTCCCCTTCCTCGAGAGGATGACCGTCTGCAGGTAGAAGGTATAAAACTCATCATCTAATCAAATAGCAACTACTGTTTTCCATTCCCTTTTCAAAATGAGTCTTCTAGACAATTCATGGCATACTATTACAAGTTATAGAAAATATAGATGAAATATTATTACCCTCTGCTGCCTCCTCTTGCTCTCCTTGAAAATCCTCCTACGGAAACAAATACAAATATTATAAACAATCTTTGCTGAATATGTTGGTTATTGCTGTTACAGTACCATAATATACTTATGTTAATAAAGAAGAGACAGTGATAACCCTCCTTAAACACATCTGCTATGCCTACCTCTTCCTCCAGGTGGTTTTCTATCTGCAGATCTGTCGTCGCGCATTCCTCTTCCCCGTCCACTTTCTGGGGGTTTATTTTCCTCATTATCTCTTGGATCTGACTCCCAGTTTTTCTCAGATGCTCTGTTCCTTCCTTTAAAGGAGAATGACTTCTTTTTTGAACTTCATGTTACAATGTAAAGAGTTTCAAGATCAGTTTTACTTACCCCTTCCTCCCCTGGATTGTCTTTGTCCCTCTCTTGCTGGCTGTCCAGAACTGACAATGTTATCAATTCCCTGTCCAGTAACCTGGTGTTTCTTTTTGCGACTGCTTGAAGTTATCCATTCATTCTGTTGACAGAAAACAGTCAAATAGGACATCATTGATTATTTGGGTCTAGAATGAGTGATCCTGTACAGTATGTTTTGAACATAATCTACCTGAACTGTACTGCCTTCAAGTAGTGTGTTGATGGCTTGCTCAGTGTCATAGTTGCAGTCATGCAAAGCTACTGAAACCTCATCAGGAGATCTCCCCGTTACATCTGCTACCTGTGAATAAAATACCATTTGAACAGATTGGTACATGCCTGGCACATTTAGGCAGTCTAGCAAAACAAAGATCATTGAAATACCTGTTTGATCTGGTCCTGAACTACTTTTAAGTCTTCATTATTTAGTAGTTCTGCATACCGTATCTGTTCTGCAGTAGGCTGTTTCAAAGATGACATGTACATAAACATACATCCAATACAATAACTTTCTATGTTTTATAACAAAAAAGCAAAAATTCTAGGGTTAGGCCAATTCATAAGTTGCTCTTTTCATGTCCTGAACCCAATAGTTTCTATTTGGCACATGAAAGGCTCAACTGTATGAATGAATTAGGTTCGACACTCTACTGAGCTCGACCATGCCAGTTGAGTCTCACAACAAAAGTTTGACACTGATTGAAACGTTAAGCTCCTGTTGCAGAGAACCAAAATCATAGGAAGTAGTCTTTTTTAATCATCCTCCATGTTTGTTTTGCTTTGAATTGTTTCAATATACCATAAATCTGCAGCAGAGTTTAACCACTTACAGAATGGCTATTCTGTTTATATCATGTCAAAGATGAAATTCAAACCTTTTTGATGTTGGATGCGTCAGTTTGTGAAGTCTGTGTTTGTGTCGTCCCTCCTTTCATGTCAGCTATTTGAACTGTCTATATTACAAACTATGTACAATGATCCTAAAAAGGTAAAAAAAGATATTTGATCATAAGGACTGATACCACCATCAAACAGTTACTAAACCATGTAACAATGGGTACCAAACAAATGAAATACAAATATACAATACAGCAATAATTACTGCAGCAGGTGCATAATTAGGATGAGAAAGAGAATGCTGCCCCAGAGTCCTTAATGATTGCATTATTCAAATATTGAATTGATTATCCACTTTGAGTTTTCACAACGAAGTTGAAGACTCAAAACTTTTCATTCATTTTACCCAACTAAGTGTTGGGTTTCTTAAGAATCTAGTCAGAAATCAGGGAGATATTATATTATCAACAGTCAGAGTGTATAATGAAATCAGTAATCGAATAATGAATTCATTAATGGACTTTGGGGGGGGGGCAGGCCTGAGCCGTTTTGACTGTAAACATGTTCATTAAAATGGTTCAAGGATGCAAAGAAACATACAACTAGACCTAAACACAGATATTTTATGACAAGGAAACAAATTTCAACAAAGAAAGGTTTCAGTGTAGGAAGGAAAAATGTATAACTTGGAATCTAAATCCTTGCTAAAATAATATGACAAAATAAATTTGAATCTTAATTTTCTCTGTCTTAAATGGCACCTCATGGCAGAGTCTAGTATATTCGCTGCACATTTTGTAATCAATTAACTACTAGCTTAAAATGCGACTGATACCAAAGAATAGAGATGATAGGAAAATTAGCATCAATCTATCTACAACAAACATGACTAACGAAAACAGAAAAACACGCAAAACTGAGAACAGAATTGAGTGGATGAGTCAGAGAACGGAAATGGCAACCACGACACTCGACACAAGCAGCGGAGAAAACCACTTTCTCTTCCATAACAATGATAGAGTAGTGTTTTAACCAGTTCTCTCCTTCTAGAATACTAGTAATTATTTGAAGGCTTTTCCAGACGTGACCAAATGTTTCTTGATCGTAGAAATTGTATAAGAAGCGGTATTTACAAAAATATAAATGTTGAAAGAGAAGGGTTTGTATCATGCCATAAACTCTCTCTCTAGCTACTCTAACACAGACAACCAACCGATCTTATGGCACCACTTCCAGCCAATTAAAAAGTGCAATAAGTTACGAAGATATACACAATCTTCAGTAATCTTGACAACATCCACCCAGAAGGAAATTCGTCGTTTTAATAGTCATTTTCATCGGTGTCCTTGACCTTTTACAGAACTGCGATCTCTTCCAAGAGACGACCAAAATTTTCGCTTTCTATGAACCAACCGTGTTAAAAATGTCGATAATCGTTGTTAAAAGAATTGATCTTTTACTCCACCATGTCAAAAGCAGCGAAAAATAAGAAATACTTACGTATATTTAGGCAGAAAGTTGAAAAACGAAGCAATGCTGCACCAATGCATGTGAGCACAATACATGCGTTGAACGAATATGCGGTCACGTGCCAGCGGTTGGCGCGCTACACGGGAAACTGGGTATTAGTACCCATTACTACGCTGTTATACCAACCAAAGAAAACCCAATCAATCCAGCAAGAACAAGAGAGAATAGTTGAGACTAAGAGGGGGGGGGGATGCTCCGCCAGGATTTGCGGGGAGGTATTCCGCTGGGATCCTCCAATGGTGACCCTATTTATGACAGTTAAAACCCATCAACAATGGGTTGGAGCCAGCTACCTGGGAGAGTGCAGGCTGCTGGACCGTGCCCATGCCTTAAGGTTACCATGGCAACCAGTCCTCGACTCTCCCCTGGTACCTGTCACACTGATAGAAATCGGTGGAAAGTATTACCTACTTAGGAGGGTGGGTGGGAGAAAGTGTTTTTAGCTGCAAAGCTGCCACTGCAATGACTGCCAGTATGCAGTGGCGAATTTAGGGGTGGGCTGAAAGGGCCGCGGCCCCCCCTTTTGTCGAATAAAAAAATAATTTTAATTATTTTTGTTGAATAAAAAATAATTTTAATTTTTTTTTAATTAAAAAAATGACCATTTTAATTGACCGGCCCCCTCTTTCTCAATATCCTGGATCCGCCCCTGGTATGCCCCTGCTAACACTGGGAAACTCCCCACTCTCTCTCGTTGGAGTCTGCTGGATCGCATGCTTGTCTCGATTTTAACTTTGCCTAAATTTAAATGTGGCTGAATAAAATTTAGGCAAAGTTAAAACCGAGACAATGCTTTTGTACAGCGGTTACTCAAACAGCCTTGGGGGGGGGGGGGGTCTGCGTGGACTCCAGGGCTCACTTGCAGCATTTGCAGTGAAGGACTTCGCTCCGATAGTTTTATTTTCCCACCCTCCCACCACTGGGTATGTGGCCCTTACCTCAGGTAAGTATAAACTCCACTGTTTATCAGTGTGACGAGTACTGGTGGTGGGCTGTGGCCTGGTTACCATGGTGACCTTATGACAAGAAACTCAAAAAACCATACCCTGTTCAGCGGGTCATCTCCATATAGTCCATATATGGGAGTACCCCCCACCCCCCAGATTTACTCCCCAGGATATTTTATAAAACAATGACAATCATTTATGAATATATTCAAATATATTCACAACTCAAATGTTTTTACTTTCATGAAAGTACAAATGAAAGTCTGACTTGCTCTCATGTATGCCTTTGTAAATATAAAAACCAGACCCATAACACACACAGGTAACTTTGGTCTTATATCTTGAGTATATGCTTGTTGAGACCCCTAATTTTTATAACTTAATAGAATACAGCATTATGGATTGATAACCACATTTCTCACAAAGCCATGTTTTGTTTAGATAGCCTTATTAATAATGGACATATTTGTTCAACCTGTTTCTATAATGAACCTTCTAGCTCTATCATGTGTAGGAGTAGCTTTATCTGATGTGAATGATAAAGACTATCATCAAGTAAACACCTTGTGGGTAATCAAAACAAGACATAAAGAAGCCTTAACAGCATTGAAAGTGCAACTAGATGCTCTAGGAGTGTCTCGTCCCCAGGTAATAGAAGCCAATGTTGAAGTTTGATAGAGGTTGTAATGATCATGATCAGTTTGCTCAATCCTCAAACATGTGAATTCTAGCCACCCCTCCCCCAGAGAGCCAGTTCACAGGCTATGCGAATTCATGACACAACTACATGGTATAGATAGACTGATAGAAAACCAAAACCTAGACTTGTGCTGGTCAATAGTCGGGCCAACAGCCATGTGATGGTTTGCCAATGCACTTCTTAGAGCTGAGGATGTTTGATAACTCCCACATGAAAGAAGTATGATGTACACTTGCGAACAGAATGAATGTTTTATTTAAATTATACTCTGACCTATTTAACGCATGAACTTTTCCAGGAAGCATTCATGATGATTACATATCTTAACAACCATTAAAGAGCAAATGAAGTAGTAATGAAATGTAATGTATTATAGTGTAGTTGGGTGAGTGAAATATTCTAAATATTAATCATTATATATTATTTTACCTATAATATATTCATATTTGATGCTAAAAGATCAATTAAGATTGATTGTGCTGACATAAACCTATTTAGAATATTTAGACGTTTGGCTTGCCAGCCCAACAATCATAATCAACCTTGTGACAATCTGAATTACATAAGAGTATTCAATCTGATACATCTTCTACGTTGTTACTTGCTAGCAACAACAATTGGCTTAAAACATGTCCCATAAATCAGGATTCCTTACCAAAACATACAATACAGTACCAAGTTTTTTTACCATTTTCTGTTGAACAATTCATTAATCTGAAAATCCTATTGAGTTTTGCAATGGTCCATCTGGTGCCTTGATCAACTGGAGGCAGCCAGGAGACACTACTGATCTCTCCTTACAGGAGGGTGTCTACTGAACATACACACCCATGTATCTCTAATATGCTGTACCTTTCTGTGGTCACTTTGTGGTAGGATTAATTATTTTACACTGCATATATGCCTGTTTCAAAAGCATTGCCAATTTTAAAATGCTTAACTAATGAAGTTTTTATTGTGCTCTCCTTCACAAAACAATATGGACAATATAAACATGCTTTCCTTCCTTTTGTAAATTATCACAACTACTCTTTGAAACAGGCATCCTAAACAGTTATCGCAAACTTAAAAAGTGTTTCATTTTTACCACAAACCAATCCCAAACTATTATGATGGACTATTACTACCATTTGCGATCAACCGTGTAACGCAAACTTTTTTAAAAGTTGTTTCAAGTTTCAAACGAGACGTTGTCTGGTGTCGGTGGCATCATTTAGAAATGCAAAGCTGCAAGTTTTGATAGGTCCGAAAAATGCCTTTTGCAGAAGATTGATTACAAAAAAAAAGACATAGAGTCAGTAGATACTGTGTTTTCTAGCATTCATGTGCTGAAGAAAACATTTGAAGTTGATTTGCCATGAAATAAGGAGACAAACTCGTAGTTTCCCACCTCTCCAAACCTAATTTTAGAACGATCAAAAGTTCTAAAGATCACGTGAAAACGCTAACAATCACGACTATAAACGATGCCGCCGACACCAGACAACGTTTTGTTTGAAACTTGAAACAACTTTTAAAAAAGTTTGCGCAAATGGTAGTATGACTTAATTTGTGAGTAGTATTAATGTTATGAGGAAATTGACAAACAAACAAACAACTGGACTGACGATTTATATCATAAATATAAATACTGCTATATCAGAGTGTTTGCAGACAGCAATCAGTACCGGTATGTGTATATATCATAACTGTATGATATCAGTTTTTATACAGGGTCAGAACATCCATTCCTCATTTCAATTTCCTTTTTTTTCTCAATGGAAGAAGAAAATGGATATTGCAATCATGGAGGAGATGATGCCAATGCTTTTGTCAAGAAACTTGGAAATCAAGAGAGAGAGAAGCATAGTATATCTTAGTGAATGTATGTAAAATGTGGTTTAAATTGATAAAATCAGGCTCTCTCTGAAAAACACTTCAGTCATAAGAGTTTCCTGTTAAAATATTTTTTGTCATTAATTATTGCTTTTGAATATCATTACTATTACTCAACAGTATACACAAAGTATGACTGCATTTTGATTTCTTTGCAAACTGTTAAACAATATGATTTCAATGTAATGCTAGCTGGTTTCACCAAATAGCATATGTAAAAACTCGACATTTGTCAGACAAATGCCATTTACCTTCAGAATCAAACACGAATGATGATCATGCAATCTGATTGTGCAAGGATCTTGTCATTCATAAACATTTAGAGCACCTAGTTGCAACAAGGTTGTCATATCCAGAAAGGACATTAGTAGTTTAGTGAGAAAGGAATAATAAAAGACAAAAGAAAATCACTGCAGCTGAACCCCTTTTTCTTGTTTTTAATATATTCCTTTCTCACCAGATTCCAAGAATTCTTTCTTCCTATGATATCCTCCTTGCTATTAGGTGTATCTGCATTAAATACTTTTGTATATTTGTCCCTGACTTTCCTAAAAGACTATTAAATTACCAATACATATTTAAATATAACATGTTATATTGCATAAAGCCTATATAGCTGCATAAGGAAAACAGCATAGTAAAAATAATACTTACAGGGAGGAAATTGGAAGGGGGGTCAAGAAAAATTTACAATGTAAAAAGGGATGGATCACTTCATATTTTCTAGAGGAGTCACCAATAAAAATGATATAATTTATGATATATTTTTTACTGGTGTTGTTTAGAATTCCTTTGGCCCCCTCTTAAAAATTAAAGACCCCTAAAAGCATCAGAGGAGCCAAATATTAAAACGTTGTCCTTGCAATAATGAGTCAAAGTTTACAACAAAAATACTGTTACTGATTGTGTGCATAGAATTTTTAACATTCATAAACTCTGGACAAGGTAATAGAATATGATTCTTCAATGGACAACATTTTAAGCACTGACTCACTGAACTAACTGGAAGCACAAGTACACAAGCATATTATTTTGCAGTAGCTGATGCTTATGGTACTCGGTGTGTTTCAGACAAATCTTATCTTGAGTAGACTAAAGCAGCCAAGGTTCCAAGACCAAGTGTTGTAATAAATACACCTTTCCACCAAGAACTATCATTTGTTTTATCTCTGAATTGCTTGTTTAGACCTTCCTACAAACAAAATAGAATAACAGTATATTATGATTTTGATGCATACATGCCTTTATCGTAAGAAATACAGCTGCTTCCATCAACAAATACACATTAAATAGTTCCTTATTTAATATTCAGTTGCCATGACAAGTATACATCTGATAGCAACAAGGTGTATTAACTGGGGTTTGGGCCAATCAATAAGTATATTGTTTGTTTGCATCAATATAATTGCTATATTACAATTATTGTCACCACATTTCTGCATAATCAGCATCTTATAGCAGACATATGCAAAACTTGACAGATCTCAGTCATTAGAGATGGCTGCCAAAAGTGATTTTTACAAAAAAAATCCTGTCAGGATTGAACTTGTCTTTCATTTGTTTGATTAATATGGTAATTCAGACAATAAGAACAATAAGAATATATTTCGAGTAAAACTTTGAGATCTTTTATCTCATGGATTGTCAAGAAAAAATATCAGTTCTTTGCCATCAATTCCTATTCTTTTTTTGATTTTTTGGGGTTAAATTTTTCTAAAATTTTCAAAAAAAAATTAACTGTGAGAAAAAATTGATAGGGCCAAAGAATAAATTGCCCATTTTTAATCAAATTTGCTGTGAGAAATTAACTTTTTCGTTTGTTTTGACGTAGTATTGGGCAAACTATCTGTTTTCAAAATGAATTATTTGAATCGTTTTAAAGAGGAAGTTCAAATCAACTAGAAACTGAAAGTATTCTTCCTTCAAATTCATTATTAATTCTAACTGAAATTCTAAAGATTTTTTGACAATTTCCTCTCCCCTCCTTGCCTGTGTACATGAAATGTTTGGAATATGGATGGCACAAGTTGATAAATTCTAGGTTGTAGACAAGTATAGCTCGTGAATTCTTACCCATCCACCATCATTGTCAATCCATTCACTTAATCCAGCAACATACTTGGCAATCCAGCCGGTCACTAGATCAACTAAGTCCTTCATGTTGTGTTGTTCACAGTACACTGCAAGTCTTCCACCAAATGCATAAAGTACAACTATCCTTCCCCAGTTTACTCCGTCGGCAAAGACCTCTCCGGCGATTTCGACAAACGTAGCATAAGCCGTGGTTCGACACAAGTTTAGTTTGTGGCATAAGTGATTTAACAGTGCCGGGTATTGCTCCTCGATCTTATCTGCCAGTTTTCGCAAAGTTTCCGCAACGGTGTTAGGTGGTTTAGGGTTCATACCAAGTCTATAGGCAATAATATCCTTTGCTAGCACTTCTGATTGTTTTACAATCTCCGGATAGCATGTTCTTGCATCGCCTGAATTCAATTCCATGGGTTTCTTGATATTTGGTGAATTTTCGAAGATATTGTTGATCAAAGACCACTCACTATTTCACTTCTAGCCACCTCACTTTTAGTTCACACGGCCATTTTTCGACGATTTGTTTGTGAAAATAACATAGTCAGGCATTAAAATAAATCACGAGTGAAGTACAACACAAAACTAACATCGCTGCACACTCAAAGTTAGATTTGAAAGAAAAGAGAAGCGTTTGATTGCAGAGAAGAGCTTTTCCCACACACACAGCACAAGCTTGATGGAAGCCAGCGAGAGGCGACTATTGAAGAAGTTATTTATAACCATTCGAAATGACGCTGTCTGATTGGTCCATGAGCGTAAACAAAGTATTTTATATTAGACTTTTATGCCTAATTCCTTTCTCCGTGTTCTGCTAGCTTCCTTGGTGGAATAACACCTCCATGCCTCTTTAAAATCTTTAATTTGAATTTTTTCTATAAATTCATTTCGCGATATTGAGGATTTGTACTATAACTAAGAAAGGTTGTTTCGTATCGATCGATGACGTAACTGGAACGACGCATGCGTCGTGTGATTCAACCATGAGTCAGAACAAGTCCAGTCAAGTCCTTATACTCCACTCTGATTGGATAAAACCACCATGACGTGGTTCTATATTTAGAACGCATTTTTCTTGTGAAAAATTTCGTTCGAGCAAAATAGAAACAAACATTGCACTGCAGAGGTGGCGAGTTTAAACCGAAGTAAATATAATTTGTCATCCACAAGGACTATAGATCACCAGCATACTCCATCAGGTATACTAGCATTTTGAAAATATCTTGTATCAAAAAAACTTTAACAAGACCAAGGCGTAAACTGAGATAACTGCGTTACTGATTTTCAACAAGAAGGAAAGAAAATTGGATTTTTCTTCTCCTCCACAAAGCAAAATTTTGAGGAACATAGAAGTAATAGGACAAGAGCACATATCGTGTCCAAGAGCAGTTTTCTGGAAGTTGAAAGCATATATACAGTCACTTGAGCGAGTAAAGGCCGGCCCATTTTGGAGCAACTCATCAGTTTGAAACACAAGTTTGCCTCCACCACCGATAATGGAAAATTTACGACTTTTTACCGAGAGAGAAAGGCGAAGAACTAGGAATATTATTCCAAGAGACAATGTTAGGGATGAAATCCCTGTTGTGCAAGTTCAACAAGGAACTGAAATCGTCAACCGAATAAATGGTGCTACTGAAATGACGCACCAAAATATAGTTGATCTCTTCAACTCAAACAATAATAACAACGATCTGGGCCCACGTGAAGTTGGTTTGATTTTGAGAGCAATAGGAGATGATCTAAATATGAGGGCATTTCTTCGTCACAGTAATACAGGATAATATCAAGTTGTTGTGGAAGCTGCTACTGTTGAAAACATTATGAGCTTCACCACCCATTTTGCTCGTCACGTCAAACAATCAGCAAAGGATCAATTTTCTCCGCTTCCTTTCGCTACAACTGGCGTCAGCAAGATCACATGTTCAACGATTCATCTAGAGTTGAAAACTTAATGAGATAAGAGCCGTCCAAAACGTGAAAATCGTCTTTTTATTCACGGGAATATGACCTGGCAAGTCCTCGCTCATGTATAAACGCCTTCTCTTTTATCTTTACACCTTCAAAGTCTATTGAAAACCTAGAATCTTAACGATAATTTTGATTCTTTGGAGTCGATATACAATTTCGAGCAGTTTTATGCTTGTTAATTTGGCATGTGCAAACGATTATTTCGTGTATCGATAATAGCAAAGCAAAGCTATCACATAAATGCTTTAGAGTTATGTTTGTGAAACTTTGTAAATACTTCAAAAGCAAAAGCAGTCTATTACTAAGCTTCTAAAGATAAGTGATGAGATTATTTAAATGAAAGATTTGTATATATAAGATATCCCGTAAAAGGTCAACTACTGCTGTATTTATGACTCGAATGTGTATTAAACATTTTGTTCGCTAATTTTGTTTGTGTATATTTATGCTAAATTTATGATTACGTAGTACGAGGGAAAAGAAATGACAGAAACCTTCTCCACTTACTCATTTCACATTCTTTAGTTTTATATTCATTTTTTTTTTGGCTCTGACTATTCTTCAAACAGCTGGCAAACTGTTGCTATATTGAGTTCCCTTTCTGAGTTCTGTTTGCCGTGAAGACAATAAACATTTTGAAACTCACGTACCTTCCCTTGTTTACATCTATACCTTTTCTAAATTGTTGAAGGTTAGGTATGAATAAAGGGCAGTTATAACTCGTATAACTTTCGTAAAGTTTTGTTTGTTATTAGCAGTATTATAATCCTTGGGTATTATTATCAGGGTTACCCAAGAGATTCAAAGTGCCACGCGACAGCCACGTGCCTGTTCATATTGGATAAAAGTAAAGAGTGAAAATAAAGTAAAAAAAATCGATTTTCGTTAATTTTTCTATCCAAGATGAATACAATGACCTTCATAACGCGAATGAGGGAAAAATCAAGAAAAAAACATGCCAGAGCTTTTTTGCGCGCGCCTTCGTACTTTAAAAGTGTGACGTCATTCTTATGGAAAAACAATCGACTTCCGGGTCCAACACGAGGACATGTTTCATGAAGATTTTTCACGATTTTTCACAATTGATTCGAGGGATTCGGTTTTTCAAAGTTCTAACAGTTTGAGGTGGAGGTTAATTCATTGACTGAACATTGTTTGCGATTTTTAGCGATTCTTTGAGCAGATGGACGCGGAATCAGGAAAAAAGATTCTGGCATTTTTTCCCCACTATCATGATAATGGCTAACGCCCAGTAATCATGGTGCACTAGGCCGACAATTTAGTGTAGCTCAGAAGTTATTTTCCAACAAAAAATATTATCGTCTAGACAGTGTTCATGTTCCGGTGGAACTTTCGTCCAATGTAGTGGCCTATGAAATGGTCTACGCCTTGTTTCGCAGGAAAAATATGGCTTCGAAAATTTAATAAACCGTTCACATTCTTTGTAGAGGCCTTTCTTTAAAGAAGATCTTTTGTACAGTTTTTAGATGCAGGTATTTTTTGTAACCTTTTACAGAAGGCTTTTGCAATATTTTGAGCTTTTTATCTCCGTTACAGGCAAACGTTTTGTTTCCCAACCGCAAGTTTGTTCCATTTTTAGTGGTAAATGCAGCAATGTGAAATTAGCGGTCTAATTGTCTCGTTTCGTCAGTTGAAAAACACATCCATCATATCATGCTATTCAAGGTAATGTCAATTTTGACAACTGGTCATCAACTACTTGGGAAAAAGCTGTCATGGAAATGACAGTGATGTGCAAATAGGTAACAAATTATTTTGTTAAAATTATAATTATCCAAACGCAAATTTCGCAGTGATACTCGTTTAAAGCGCCTTCTATCTTTCTATGAAAAGTAAACTTTGGTTATAATGATTTTAGTGAAGTTTTTAGACTGCTCATATTTTAGACAAGTTTGATCGGATAGTGTTTGACGTAGCCGTGACGTATTCTCCAAGGGAATGACAAGCTGGTTGGTCAGATTCTTGTACGCTTCAAATCTAATATTCTTTTAACTTCTCTTGACGAATACATTTTATGAGTTAATTGAACACTAAGGTAGATATTTATCTTCTGTGCTGAAATAGGGACGAAAACTTGGCTAATGTTGGTGGTGACTGCTTGAATAACTGATATTGGATGTCAGGTTCACGACACCGCAATACAACACATCTCTAGGAAGTTGCTACCGACCGATCTCGTCATGAACATTTATGGCATTTTATGCCTCCTCTTTTGGCTGTTTAACTCGCATTTTTGTCGACTAGAAGATCCGCGATACAAGTGTAAGTATTTAACTGTAGTCTTGTGTGAAAAAATGCTGAATTAGACGAGTATTAATCACAAAATCTTATCGAGATCTTTGTATGTATGACTTGAGTACTTATCAACATGGCGTCAACAAGAATGCGCAAAGTGTTGTTTGCGCGAGTTTAGATTTTTAAAATATTGAACAAAGGAAGCGTGTAAAAGCTGACCACATATCTGCTATTTATTTCAGTATGCAAACCCAAATACCACCTTGGATTAGGAATAAAGGAAAAAGTGCTTACTTTGAAAGGATTTCGAGGAAGATGTCTAGGATGTGACCTATTGAGAAATTGTACCACTTTTGAAGGAAGCATACAGATCCAGGGATTTCAAGTACTCGACAGTGATGTTTTGAAGAAGAATCTCCACTTTCCAGAGCTTACTGAAATAACTGGACATTTATTAATCTCTCTGTTGTATAAAGTAAAAGATCTAGAGAAGATATTTCCCAATCTTGCTGTTATTCGTGGCAAGCATTTGTTTTTAGACTACGCTTTGGTGATCTACCAAAACGATGGCCTCAAACAGATCAACTTGCCTTCCCTAACCACCATCTTGAGTGGCGGAATTCGCATCGAAAAAAACATTAACCTCTGCTACGTGAAAACAATAAGATGGAAGTCTATTATGAGAATGAATTCAGAAGATCCTTATTCATTGGTAACTGCTTCGAACAACAACGATTGTTATGATTTGTGCTACAAATGTTTCCCTCCCGCTGGACACGGCGACTCAGGGAACCAGTATTGTTGGGGATCAGGAACTACTCATGATTACTCCTGCCAAAGATGTAAGTAGAAAACTATACTCTTACGATTACTTTACGCCTCTGATGACTGTGGGAATACAAACAAAATCAAAGTTTAATCATTCTTATTGACCACCTTGCTGCTGATTTCTGCCTTTTGCTCGAACATAGCTATGAACCACGGTTATTTCGTTCCGAGTTAGACCGTATAAAATTGTCTAAATCATGAACCTTAAAGATTTTTATTGTTTTTCTTATTGTTAGCAAATACAGCTTGAGCTATAACAGTAAAAGATTTATATATTGGACTGCTCACGATCGATATGCTTCATTAGTTGCGTTGCCCATGCTTAAAAATGGATACACCAACTGTAAAGCCTGGTTCAGACGCAAGCATAAGCATGGGCAACGCAACTAGTGAAATTTTGCATATCAAATGTACCTACAGCTCATTTCGGTTGTGCAACCTCCTTTCTCCCTGACAACGTTTTTGAAATAGGTGTATTCCTACTATGGTGTTTTGTTCTACTTCAGGGAAATGCGTTCATTATTATCAATTTAAAAGTATTTTATTAAATTCAATACAGATTAGTTATGCACTTGTCAATGTTTAGCCCTGGGGGGGGGGGGTCCTGGGCATACCTGGGGGATTTGACATTTGTGTCTCTCCCTTGGACAGGGAATTCGACATAACGCAAGTTCTGGGGGTGGGGGTATTTGATACAGTCAAACAAGAGCCCAGTCAGATGTATAGGGCTAGAAAGGGCATTTGACATCAGCAGCCATCCCAGGGGTGGGGAATTTGACGCGTGAGGTAGTCCAAAACGTCAAATCCCCCTGGTATGCCCGGGACCCCCTCCCTGGGGCTAACATTGACAAGTGCATTATGGGTGCTTTATTGCTATTTCATGTCGGACATGTTCATGCAGAATTATATTGAATTCATACCTACAATGCAAACAAAAGAAACGATTGGTAAAACTTTTGCGAACAATAAATACCAAAAATGGACTAACTTTAGAATACTCCGCAAATCATATTCATGATATTCATCTTTTGAGAATGACAC
>WUCR03074354.1:0-18084 GCA_009858155.3 Phymanthus crucifer
AGTGAATCACATATTATTACATCTATAAATTTTTAGGTTGATTTTACCCGTTTTGTAGACTTCTTGGAGTTCAAAAATATCACGTGTACTCGCCAGGTCTTGCTAAACATTGCACCATAGGCCATTGTAAAACCAATAGTCATGATCCACATCTCCGCCTGGAATAATAAAAACCACAAACTGATCTGCCGACATCACCAACAATGAACCTCTTGTACATGCTGGTCAGCAGTAATACACAGCATGCGCATGCGCATAAGGCGCGAAGTAACTTTTAGATAAGTATGAGTCGCAAAGTAATTTTTAGATAAGTATGTAGATCTAGTTAGCTAGACGCGGGTGACAAGGGGGAGGGGGGTTGGCGAGGACAGGGCTGACTTACCTGGCAAATGATTGACAGGTCATGATTATTGTGTCCGCTGATGATACCACTTAAGTAGGCCATGATACAACCGATGATAAGAACATTGTTGAGATAAGGAGAAGACATCTTGATATACCTGCACAAATTGTACCAGAAGGAAGTCATAATAAGTGGAATCCTGTGACCGTCATGGATGAGTTTGATATAGAGACTTTATTACTCGTGCCCAGGCCGTAGGCCGGCACGAGTCTAGGTTTCGGTTTTCTATCTATCTATCGTCGTTGTCGAAAACGTGTAAGCCTGCGATGCTCGGAGGTCTGCGGTGTTACTCATTACATCATCATATAATCCAAGATGACGGATCGTTCCTCGATCGTGGAAGTGACTCTACTTCAAGTAAGTAAAAATTGACTTTCCATCGATACTATTCAATACTACTTCAAATTGATCCTTCAGAAAGGTCAATCGAAAGATTTTTAGGTGTCTATGTTAGTTTTAAATAACTTTCTGTAGCCGATTTATTCGCCAACATAGCCTAAACTGTGGAGATTGCTCATTGAAGCTGGAGTATCTCACACTATCTAATATTACCCGAGCATTCCCAGCAGTTTACAGTAGTTAAAGACAGAAAGTTATATATTTTAAAGAAAAGAGCTCTTGAAAATGTCACAGACAGGAAATTGCATAAATAGTTTTCCGTAAAACACCTATAAATCCTTTGACTTTTTAATGTTTACTTTGTTTTGTTTTCAGTTTCTCCATTAATATCACACAGTGTACTCAGACAGTCATGGTTGATTGTTCCAGGAGTAAGCAGTGGAAAACAGATAAGAAATGTGATATGGAATAAAGCAAATAATGTTAATAGACTAGCTATTTATGACTTTGAAATAAACATGTGTACTGTGAATTGTTTCCTCTCTATTATTTTCATATTTCCCAAAATTAATCATAGTTCAACACATTCCTGAAGAAATTTTCTATAGAATTTCAAGATGTCCGGGTCAACATGGATAGTATAAACTGATGAAATTGTTTGTTCCGCTTTTGTAACGCAACATTCTGGTTCCGAAGGCATGTCTTAGTATAATCTAAGAATGTGAAGTGCAGATTTTTTCACAGATGCAAACTTAGGAGTAGGCGGCTAAGTCTCCACCAGCCTCTCTTCTGTGGCCGCTGCAGCTCTTGCTTTCTCTTCAGCTTTCTGCAATTTCGAATGAGTATATCCTAGAAAACGCCTATAGGCGTCTAATTCTTTTATGACATACTATTCAAATACCACATCAAATTCATCCTTCTGAAAGGTCAAAACCGAATTATTTTAGGGTCTACAATAGAAACACTGATGTTAGAGAAAGGCGACCTCAATCTAATGTACAGACATTCGCTGTGATTTTTCTCAACATTGGCTTCTAGTACATACTACTGGGCACGAGTACACGCTCTTAGAGCGTCTAGTTTGAAATTTGAATTCGAGTTTGTTAATAGCTGTTATTACAGCTGATGTAAATGAGATGCAAATGAGATGTAAATGAGAATACAAGCATTGTATTGACCCGATAGCCTCGCTTGGATGATGCCAAAACAAAAGGAATATTGTATTGCGGGCTCAGCTGTAATAACAGCTATTGAATCTTCCATAAATGAAACGAAAGTTGCAATCTACAACCCTGGCGTTAAAATAAAATGTTCTCGCAACAGTTTTTGAATACAAAACAGTTTCAAATGGTAGCCATAACAGTGAAAACAAGTTTTCCTCGAATCTGTGAAAAACTGAAGCAATTTGAAATTCGAGCCCAGATCTGAAGGCTACAAGCTGATATTTAACTGTAAACAAATATTAGTTTGATTTAATAATATATTTTCTATTTTGAGTCTTTGATAAATTCTGACTTAGAAAGGTAGAGGTCAAGATACGAAGTGCATTGACGAATTCAAAAGAATAGATAATAATAAGGCGTTCATTAGGTTTAGTTCATTGTAGTTCTTCGATGGTCGTTCCATGTGGATCGATGTATGTATTTGCACTGTACATGTACTGTTTTTACGATAAAATGTGTTTCTTTTTTCTTTTACAGTTTTCAGTATTCACCACGAAAGAAATAAGGACTTGATAGCAAACCAAACATGCCGGAACAACAACTTATAAACAAATTAAAGGAATTAAAGAAAGAGAATGAAGAGTTGGATGCAAAGATAACAAAAACAAAATTTAAACTACAGCGTGCACAACGTCAGAATAAGAGAAAGTTAGAAGGGGAGCTCAACAAAGAATTAAATGATCTTAACAGGCAAAAGGATGAAATCCAAAAAGAAATCTCCAACCTTCAGAAATTAGTGCATCTGCAAGGAAAATCCGAAAAAAAAGAGAGAAAAGTACAAGAGTTACAAAAGCAAATAAAGGATCTAGAAAAAAAGAACGAGATCATAGAATTATTCGACAAGGAGATTAAAGAACTCAAGGTAAAAAAGGGAGAGCTTGAAAGTAAAATAACCCAGCTCAAGTCGGAAATACAAGATTTAAAAAAAAAGATTGAAGAAAGGGATAAACATGTACTTTTGTTGGAAAATGAAATGAAAGAAAACCAGCTTAACCATCAAAACAGAATAAAAAACATCACTGCTAAGCATGACAGCGAAATAAAAGATTTGAGGTTCCAAACTATGGCCATGATCAAGAAACAAGAGGATAGCCATTCAAAGAAAATGGAGGAGCTCTTCGACTCAAATAATTTTCTCGAGAATGAAGTAAGTGAACTTAAAACGGAAAATTCGAAAATAAAAAATGATCTAAGTATGCTAAAAGTGGTTGGAACCGGCACCTGCGAAGAGGAAAATCAGTACATATTGATCATTGGACAGGTCTGCACAGAGTTAGAAACCAACTGGTATCGACATGTCATGCCGGTTTATAACAAAAGACAGACTTATAAAGTAAAGAACATCATAGAGGATCTAAATGATTCCGAAGATTTAAGTGAAAGAGAACAAACAGAAGCGAAGGGAAGATGGGAACAGTTGCAGAAAAACGTAAATTGGGAAAAGAACAAACGTTTGCTAGGAGTGATCAAGCGACTGCAATATAAAAGAAACAAAGCGGCCCATCCCAAAGGTCTTACCAAAGAAGATGCAACAAAAGCTGCCAAGGAGTTGCAAAAGCAAGGCGAATTGGAATCGAAACCCTCGTTTGAGGATGTCAGGAAACTAATCGATTTATGGGTAAATTCAAAGTCCTTGTGATAAGCCAAGGTGTGGCCCAGCTTTAAGAAACCGAGTATGTTGAAACTGCATTCTAGATTTATGCGTATTTGTTCTATAAATATAGGACGTTAGTTTTTGATAGTTCGTCAGTCGTGGAAAAGTCTTGTATCTGCTAGGACTTTTGAGCTCACGTTACAACCATGATCGTTGAGTGCAACCCTCAAAGTTCAATGTCTCGTTCGCCAACCAGCATTTCGATGACTGTCAATCAAAGAATTGAAATCGATAAATGGCGATAATTCTTGTCTTGAGGGAGATTTAAGACTCAACGAAAGATGTTCTTTGCGGTCTCTTCTAAGATATTTGATTCAGTCTCACATTTTCCCTCCAGATATTCGTTTTTTCGATTCTAGCGTTTTGATTGACAGTCGTCGAAATGCTGGTCGGCGAACGAGACATTTGAGGGTCGCACTTCAACGATAATGGAATAAAGATCCCTATTTAGTTCGAAAAGGTTGCGAGGTGGTCAACATTTCAATCACACACAGGCAGATTGAATAAGATGACTGGCTACTCGGAAATAACATTTAACTTTTTTTAAAGCTTCGATTTTCTGGAGTAAAATTTAATGCTGGAAATGTAAAAAGAAAACTAGTTTTTGAGGTAATTATTGGAGATTTTGGCGAAAAAAAATGCGCCACAAAAACAATTTTAATTTAAAAAGCGGATAACATACTGCTTTTTGCAGCCTAAATTATTGCTAAAATGACGTCTAGTGAACAATTCTACTATACCGAATGGATATTTTTGACAGAAATTCGTAGTAGTTATGGAAGTTCCTCACTCTTGTGACTAATTAAGGATCGGACGACGCGGATCCAATCAAAGACCTCTGAATGGTTGGCAAAGTCATACAGTCTTTTGACAAAACGTTGTCGCTGACCGGCCACGCGACTACGCCACTAGCCCGAACGGGAGTATGGGTAAAAATCACTGAAGCAATGCATTTTTAGTTCTGAACGCGAATATAATAATGGAGAGTGCAACTCAAATGATCGCACTTTCTGGTTCTGCAAAAAAGAAAAAAAGAAGTCTTTATGACTCGTTTTCATTAGAATAGCTACTTCTTCAGTTGTCATGCTGAGGACTTGTATCTTCTAAACCACTTTGTAGCGTAGAACTTTGCTGTGTGCTCAAGGCAAAATCAAAACGAGTTTTTAGGCATTCAAGACGTGGCTAATAATATATGCAGGTAACCGCCTCAGTGATTTTTACCCTTAAAAAACTCATTAATAATTCATGAGGTAAACACAATAGAAATCATCACCGTGAAGAGTATCTAATACAAAACTCTGTTCATTTGCATAAACTTTAACTCTGATTTTCCCGGTCAGATTGCCTTTTTTTACCAAAAAATTCTTTTAAACCTGAGCAAGTTACCCTAGACGTTTCATAAGTAATATACAATATTCGTGTCCGATCTGTATACGATATACAAACATGAGCCGAAGGCGAGTGTTTGTATATCGTATACAGATCGGCCACTCATATTGTATACATTACATACTCACATGTGTGCTAGTCGCTAGTCTTTACGGTGATGATTTCTATTGTGTTTACCTCATGAATTATTATGAGTTTTATAAGTAATGTTTACAATATTCGTGTCCGATCTGTATACGATCAGGGAGGTGGGAGGGAGATGGAGACGAAACTGAATAAATTATTTGACTTCGCTATTCGACTTCGATCGGAGCCTTATGGACAGAGAACACTTTGACACAAAAATACAAGTCACGATCATCGAACGACGCCATTTTGATTCGCGTGACAAGAAACCTCCAAGTTCAAGACTCATTTTTTATCGAAACTGAAAAACATACACCAAACCAATGCCAGGCCGACACACAAACACGTTTGTTTTCTCATTTTTTGGCTATTTGACTTCGATCGGAGCCTTACGGACAGAGAACACTTTGACACAAAAACACAAGTCACGATTTGTGATTGCAGTTCGGCTCACCGGATCTAACACTGGTTTCAAAACTGAAAAATCTTTGACAAGAAATGAATTCAAATGCTCCTACGATTTAAATAATTATTTCTGTACCATAGTAAAAAGAATGAGGCAATATACACATTCGACTTACCTTGATCTTGTGAATATTTTCAATTATGTTTTTCAATCCTTTGATTCTCGATGCTCATACAGCTGATAGACAAGTTTGTATTAACACGGTAACTGGCTACGAACAATAGAACAATCCACACTTCACCATACCAGACATCTCAAAAAGCGTCGGAGCTCTTGACCAATCACAACGCTTTATTCGTTTTAATTTATTCAGTTTCGTCTCCATCTCCCTCCCACCTCCCTGATACGATATACAAGCACTCGCCTTCGGCTCGTGTTTGTATATCGTATACAGATCGGCCACTCATATTGTATACATTACATACTCACATGTGTGCTAGTCGCATAGTCGCGTAGCCGGTCAGCGACAACGTTTTGTAAAAAGGCTGTATATTACGATATTATTAACTCTTATATTATGCGAGTGGTGATAGTTAGTTCCCTTTCTGCAACAGTTATAAATTTTTATGCACGCCTTATTCTTTTTAGAAAAGATTATCAAATTCTCCCCTTTTTGTCTCTTTCGAAAATGTATATGTACATCATTACACTCAAAACTATTCGTTTTTGTAAATAGTTAATAAAATGTGATTTGATTTCTTTTGGATGTATTTACTTGTTACTCTAAACAAAGCTGCAATAGATGGAAGAATTTGATGGTAATGCACACATACGTTACGCAGTTATCCCAATTTCAGTACTCATACGGTAGTAATTTTGGCCATTTTTGAGCCTGTTAAAAACCCACAAAAATCAGCTTCTAAATTCCAATTCGATCGGGACCGAGGGCCACAAGTTTATTAGCTATTAGCTATTTCGTGTTACCCTCGTTAAATAAAAGTGTTTATTATTTTATTTATTACCCTCTCTGATACCCTATCTCAAGAAATCATCAATGTCAAACTATTACCAGTAAGTCACCTTTTCAAATTTCTACTTTTTCTACCACAAAAGGTAAGCTGAAAAACTTCAGATACACCAATGGTATTATCTTTGCATATAACAATATATTAATTTTACAAGTTCATTAACAGATGTTTTAAAAGTGAAGGGCGGTGTCGACGAACCGATAGCTTATTCCCATTGGTTTCTCATTTTCTCTAGAATAAGTTGAGGCGACGTTCGGTTGCACTATGACACAATCGTTCTTTTCAATTTATCACCTTGTTTAGTGTCCCGTGCCATAAACTGTTTGCGTGACTGCACAAATTTATATAGTGCAAGGCACGGTCACGGTGAGGAACGACGATAAACCAATTACATCACGTGTAATTTATAACCATCGAAGTGCAATTTTGTATTGTAACAAGGACACTGTCACTGTCACGCAACCAATTCCTGCTTCTTCACCAGCCCTGCTATAAATTGATTATTGAGGGTAAAAGTATACAGAATATGAAATGAATGAAACTGGCTAGATCAATCTAATAAATAATAAGAAATCTGCGAATTCTCGATGAATGAGATGAAACAGTGTACCGCTAGTTGGTCAATCCTGTCGTATCATCAGCCTCCTAAAATGACAAACAAAGTTGTGTTTATTGTCAAGGAATGGTCCACCAACCAACATGACGGTCGAGTCATGTAATTAATTAAATTTGGAGGTAAATAGCTCTTATTAACCGAGTGCGAGGTCCGTACCGTAAGTTATGGACCGAGTTTTTTCCACTGCTTTATAGCACGAGCGCGTAGCACCAGGGCCATAATAAGTGAAAAAAACGAGGATCCATAACTTATGGTACGGATCGAGCAAACGAGGTTAATCAGATATGTATTATATGGCAAGGCTAATAAGGTAATTTTGATTTTCGGTCCGTACTGTAAGTTACGGACCGCAAATCTACCAATCACAGCGCGTGAAATTACCTTGCCATATAATAATGAGCATTAGTTCTCACCTGGTTCAATTTCTTAAACTCCACCACCTGATGAAAGATATGGTCGAGTATGTGTTTGGCATCACGATTGTCCATTGGGAGTTTATGTGTAACCCCCAGGATATCCCCACACTCTCGTACATAGTACTCGAGATCGTCTTCAGAACCTGAGGAGGAATTATTAATAAAATATCGATTATTTCAAAATAATTTACATGATAGCAGAGAAGTGGGACCAACACTGGAAAAATAGTGTCCTCTCCAGATCATGGAAATCATTGCGACTTCCAACAAACTTTCCAAGATATTTCCATACCATGGAAATGTCCAAAAGGTTGGAAATATCATGGAAATTTGTTGGAAGTCGCAATGATTTCCATGATCTGGAGAAGACACGATTTTTCCAGTGACTGATAGACTTTGATAGGGAAAAAACCATTTCATGGCCATGTGTCATTCCCTACTGTATCGTTGATTTGTTGTTTTTTTTAATGTTTGTGCATTTAAAGACACAGGAATATGGATGCACCCTCCTTAAAACAAAACTGAGGGCGATAATCACAAAGACGTAAAGTGAAAATATAACGCACTAAGCGACCATCCGTGTGATATTACGTGTAACATTGCATATGATGTCACAAACAGTGGAAACAAGTTTTAATTTTGTGACATGGTACGCAACGAATTTCACATGCTTTGCGATAGGGAATCATTGCACCACACTGAATACAGTCTATTGCATGACATTTCCAATTACAGACCTCACTTTACTGTCCTTATAGATGACTTACATTTATTGGTTATCTGGGCCAATCGGACTTTTTCAGAAGAAAATGCTTCATCCAAGTCGAACAAGTCCAGGGCAGGGGCTGGTAGTTCTTTAAAGGCAGGAGGAAACACCTGAGAACAACGACAAGATGGATGAACAAGCAGTACCTGTATATCTCCCTCCTTGAATGCATTAAGAGTTAGTGCCTACTTGTTTTAAGTGCATCCAGTACCCACTATCCTACCCTAACCCAAGCTATCCCATGATTCAATACTTACTGCTGGTTGTAGTGGTGTTTCTGTTACCCACTATCCTAGCCTAACCCAAACTATCCCATGATTCAATACTTACTGCTGGTTGTAGTGGTGGTAGTGGTGTTTCTGGTATCCTCTTCCCTACCCTAACCCAACCTATCCCATGATTCAATACTTACTGCTGGTTGTAATGGTGGTAGTGGCGTTTCTGGTACCCTCTTCCCTACCCTAACCCAACCTATCCCATGATTCAATACTTACTGCTGGTTGTAGTGGTGGTAGTGGTGTTTTTGATACTCTTCTCTACCCTAACCCAACCTATCCCATGATTCAATACTCACTGCTGGTTGTAGTGGTGGTAGTGGTGTTTCAAACTGCGGGGTGATGAGCTGCAATGGTTCATGTTTCACATGTAGTTCTTCGTAGGATCTAGTAAAGTCAATAACAATCATCATACAGTGCTCTGCATGATACTGCAGTACAGGTTTACACTGCTTGCTTACTTAATGACATCTGGGACTACACTGGTGTCCAACTTGTACAGCTCATTATCAAACATCTTGGAAAAGTCTCGAGGAATCTGGGAAATGTGAGAAATCACATCAATAATGATGATGATGATGAAGACAACAACACGATTCATTTTACCTCGTCTCCTTCTTGTAGACAAACTCTGAGCCGTTCAGCAAGATTAGACGTGTCTGGGATATAATGGTAGTCAGAAACCTAAGGAAAAGAGCAAAAATAAATAATCAATGTTCACATGGGTGGCATGGGTGGCGTAGCGGTGAGAGCGCTCGCCTCTCACCTCTATGGTCCTAAGTTCAAGCCCCGCGGCTTAGACAGGATCATATGTGAGTTGAGTTTGTTTGATGTGTTGTTCTCTCCCTTCACGAGGGTTTTTCTCCGGGTTCTCCGGTTTTCCTCCCTCCGTAAAAATCAACATGTGAGATGAGAGTTGTGTGTAGAGAATATTCGAATGTATAGTAAGGAGTGCGTATGGAGAAAACACGGCCCCACAAGCTTCTAGCTTTAAGCCTACCGTGTATAAATAAAAAGATTTATTATTATCACAATCATTGCACTTCAAACGCTGATCAGTCAAACTCAGATGGAAAACGTTACACTAAAGGTTTGATTATCAACTTGGATTTAGAACTTACTTCAGGATCTTCAGCATCAATGCTGTTCAACTGTAGATCATTTGTTGTTAACCACTGAAACACTACATCCTGGGGAAAAAGAATACTAAGGATAGAAAATAGCTAGCATAGTTGAAGCTAACCAATTAGCTACTGAGAAGAGTATTTAAAATTGTTTTTGTACACATGTACCGGTAGTTTTGAACCCTAGATGTCACGAGATTCAAAGAACTTAGATTATTTTATTTCTTACGTTAACTCTTGTTCATCCGGGCTTAGAGTTTGTTTCGGACTAAATCAGCGATAAGTCAGTCACTTTCCTTGACATCTCAGTCAGTATTACTGACGATCATCTCAGCACTAGTGTCCACTATAAACCTACTGATTCCCATTCTTATTTACTTTATTCTTCCTCTCATCCTAAGCGATTTCTTCGTCACCGACGTTTGTGTAGTGATGATGATGATTTCTTTAACAAATGCTCTGAGATGCGTTCTTCTTTTCTTAATAGTAACTACCCTACCCTTGTTATTGATAATGCCATCCGTGAAGTCTCTACTATATTGATTGTGCTACCGCTCTCGCTCCTAATACTCGCACTTCCATAATCGAACTCCCTTCACGCTTACTTATCATCCTCCTAACAATTCTATTCAGCCTATTGTCAACCGTAACTTTTCCTTGCTCGAATCCGATTCCAACACTTCTAATATTTTCAATGACCGCCCTCTTTTCTCGTTCAAATGTGATCGTAATCTTCGTTCTTTTAGTTAAGGAGTTCTTCGCTCTGTTAAAGAACCCGGCACCTTTCGTTGTTCTCGTCCTGTTTGTTTTACTTATCCCTACATTGTGTCTCACACTTCCATTGCCGGTCCCAAATCATCTCTTAGAATCACTGATCATTTTGTTCTCGCTGCAATCTTTTGTATTTTGGTGAAACTGGCCGTCGTCTCGGTGATCGTACCCGTGATCATCTTTATGATGTTCGCAAGAACGATTTAACTAAACCAGTTTCCCGCCACTTTAATTCACCTAACTACTCACTTTATTGTTTTCTGTTTATGCTTGGCTAGCAGTAACGATTGTCGCACAACCAAAGAGATGCGGCTTAATCACCAATTTGGTACTCTTATGAATGAACGCTTCACCTTTTCCTAATTTATTTATTCTCTTGTCTTTTCCTTTTGTTTCTCGTTCTTTGTTGCCTTGCCTACCTTGCTTCTATTGGCTATTTACTTCTCTCGCTGCCTATATAAACACACCCTTTTTACTCCCTCCTCCTCTTTTACTCCGACGCAGGACTAACGTCTGAAACGTCAGTAAGTAAGTATTCTCTCTCTTTACAGTGTATAATATACATATTTATCACTATTTTATCCACAGTCAGTCTTGTTGGATATCTGACCCTTTCCTATGGTCCTTAGGAATGGTTTTAGATGGGACATATGACAGAATGACCCTATCATTGATATGAAGTCAACAGAACTTGCAACTGAACTGTGAAGTACAAAGCTATTTTTGCAGTGAAAAGCTTTCGTTCCAAATGCAGGAAAGTATGGTCATGGCAGAAGTTTACCTGGATTTTGGCATTTTCTTCTTTGTCAAGATATTGGTCACTAAACATGTGAACTGACCCCAGAACAGCTAGCTTGCCTCTTGAATACTAAAACAAACAGTATTGATATATCATACAAAATGTAATATTCTATGTCATTCTCTGAAAGGAATGTTAAATGTGTACAATTTTAATTAAAATGAACTAGATGTCACTCCAGTGAACAATCTTCTGCAAAATCTCTTGGCAGTTAATGTTGGAAAAATTAATTGCATTTAATTGCCGTTATGTTGCTGCAGATAGAACAATTTTTGTTTGCATGAAGATGAAAAGCTTGGCATGGCAAGGAATCAACCCTAATCCGAAATCTAGTGGCATACACGAATTGCCACAAACATGGTCACTGACTGTAGTGGAAGCATGAGACTGTACTGAAGTTTTCACAGTGACTAAATCTACTTTATTGTTGATGTTGTATTTTTCAGCAATGTTTTTTTCTCCTACCTTTGAAGAGTGGAATCCACAGACAGGTCTGTTCAGAGGAAAGGACACACTGCCAGTAGACAATACAGCAATAGCAGGCTTGACGACATTCAGTGTCGCACCATATGGGTAAACAAATGACACAGACCTAGGACAAATATATAAAGGCCAATTTACATGGTTCAACTTTTGCTTACAACTGTTGCATGCAATCTGCTTACGCCATCCTTACAACAAAACTACAACTGTCAAGACAATTGTTGTAAGGTTTTAAAACACATGTTAAAACCTTACAACAGTTGTAGCCATGTTGTAAGGATGGTGAAAGCAGATTGCATGTGACAGTTGTAAGCAAAAATTGTACCATGTGAATCAGCCATAATATAATTCAATCTTTAATATGAACTCCACAAGTAGAATATATAATGACAACTTACTTTCCAAATTCCGATGAATCAGAGTCTGACGATCCTGGAACATATTTACCAGCAGCTCTGTTTATTTCTCTGATAACAAAAACAAACACGCAAAACAAGTAAGATAACCACATGAAGATTAAATGTCAAGAAGGGCATTCTTGGCAAGCTAGGAAAAGCAAGGAAGGAAGAGGATACAATAGCCCACTTTCGATATAATGGTCGAGTGATCACGAACAAAGCATTTCAAAATGAGGCTCTGGGGAAACAAAGGGATAATCCTAATATATTCTTTTGTTTCCCCTGGGCCTCGTTTTGAATTGCTTTGTTTGTAATCACTCGACCATTATATCGAAAGTGGGCTATTACGAAAACCAAACCTGTTTAAAACTCCATTTGATACCAGTGCCTCTTTGGGATGGAAGTACTTATAGTAGACTGTTCTTACAACTGAATCTAAAAATGCATAAGTAAGGTAAGATTGTTAACTCATGCCACAGGATGGTTGACATGAACACACAGGTCTTTACTCACCGTTATTAACCATGATTCCATAATCCTCCAACAAGAAGTTAATATTTGTATCAAATCTTGTTTCTCCTCCTTCTCCCATCAACACCAGCACATTGCCGCCACCTTCAATGTACTGCTTGATTGCATCAAACTAGGAAGAAAGAAAGGCAGGAAATCAGTACTCCATACAAAACACACCTAATAATTGCAGTTAAGTATGGTTTATAGTCCAGCATTGTATGAAAACAAGGTTAATCGTAATTAAATCATCCCCACTTGCAGCTTAGTAGCTGAATTACTGAGGACACAATTGTTGAGACCAGACCAAGTCAAAGACATACTGTACGAAGGCACCTTTGGCTGCCACCATACAACTCCTGTCTGGCCATGGAGCACAGCCTAGATTGAATCAAAGCTGGTTTTTGTGGAGGGAGGAAAACCAGAGAACCTGGAGAAAAACCCTTGAAGCATGTGGGAGAGAACCAACAAACTCAACTCACATATGATGCTGGGTTTGGGAATCGAACCTAGGACCAGAGTGGTGAGATGCGAGCGCTCTCACAGCTGCGCCACCTGTGCTCCCCCTATTATTGCCCTAAATTTTGTAAACCCAACTTTACTAACAGCATTAATTAATACTTCGTTACCTCAACAGCTGTAAACTTTTTCCTTGGTCCACCAAAGACAAGTACTTTGGCTGTCACAATCTTGTCAAGAGATAGTTCTTCTTTATTACTGTCCAAAAAGAAAGTACAGGAATAAAAAAAAAGATGAAGCTTCTGAAAAGAGCCAGCATCATACAAATGCAATCTATTCCACGGAGAGCTCAATGTGTCTGAGTCATGATGTCACTCTTGTACACAGCTATTGAATACATCTTACATGATGATCTTCCAGTTTGAGCGTAGTTTTCTTGCGAGGGACTTGAATCCATTGTTTGGGTTAAACAGTTCGGCCTTGGACGTATCAAAAACTATGGTGTTGCTTTGCTGTTGAGTATCATTGGTTTCCTAAAATATCAATAATATAAGGGTCAAGGGTAAATTTACATCTTGTGCTGCAAACTATCATCAAGGGAATTTTAATTGAAATATTTTAGATGGAAAGAACACAAACACACAAATTTCATGAAATCTCAAATTCTCAAAAATTGTTAAAATATTCAGCATAATAAACTTAAACTCATTATTTTTTAAATTTTTATCATGAAAGTTTATGGTTTAATTTTTCAACGACGTTTAACCAAAAAAGTCCAGAAAATGAGATTTCTTCTTTGACAAAATGACATCAGAATTTCTTTAGTGTAGCAAAAAAGGACAAAAAGTTCACGAGAAAAACATCGTCCTTCGCTAAGCAACTAATTAGCAACAACGTAAATAAACAACGTAGAGAATTTCATCGCAAAAAAACGTTTATTTCAAACCCTTCTACGCTTAAAATCTCGAAAATGATAAGTGTTGAATACTAGTGAAATATTATTCTCGTAGAAAATTCGATATTTTCTTTAAAAATTTGAGTAAAAATGAGTTATTTTGTGCAAGTTTTATCGCTCACCTGATTCATCGTCCCAGGCGCCATCTTGGCATTTCTTTATCGAACTCAGGCTCTCTCGGGAAATACCAACCTTTGGAGCCTGAGTACTAAATGGACTTAACCCTGGGTTAACTCGGGTTAACTGGGATACCTGGAGTATTTGAGTCGAGTCTACGATTTTATAGCGAATTGGCGGCGATAGATGGCAGCTACGTAACAATTCAAACATGCATGTCACGCGTATATTTTCACTTAGCGACTCGGTTTTCATCACGCTTAGCGAGTACTACTTTTAAAATTAGCTGAATCCCAGAATTCGCTACTAAACGGCTAAAAAACAACGAAGCAGCGAATAAAAAAACAGATCATACAGGTAGGTTTAATTCATTTTTCAAAGAACTTTTCTATCTTATTTAGTACATTTGCTATAAAGTATGAATAGCTTGGGCTACCTGTGGAGACCCTGGCTTGATTAGTTAACGAGGTCGCGCGTACAGTGACGTCACAATGAGAATTAGTTGATTAGCGTTCGATTTCGTTAGAAGTGAAAAAAAGTAAAAAATGAGAAGGTCGTAAAATACGTTGTCTCACAAAATGTGGCAAATAGTGCTTTTGCTCTACGCGGTACACAGACTTGTATCGTTCTTCGATCCTGGATACCAGGAACGTGTAGTACTTTGTCTTACTGGACAATACCAAGGTAGGAATAAAGTGAAGTTCACTGATATTTGTTTCTTGCTCTTCACATCGTGTGCTCTCCGCGCTTATCGCTCCTGACTACTGCAAAGCGCTTGTCTTAGTTTTTGTTTGTTTGTTTGTTTGTTTTTTGTCGGATTTAGTAAGCGCGCAGTTGTGTGAATATAAATAAAGTGGTCCCGCGAATAAAGTGATTTAATAAAAGATTTGCTGTTGCGCGTCCAATCTGTGGACATTGGCGCATGTACGTTCCTGCTGCGCATTACATGTCTTGCATTATATATGGTATTTTTTAGGTTTTATTTCTTTAACGATGAGATGAATTCTTGTGTGACTGTTAAATGTACTTTTCGCTTCTTTTACAGCTTACAATTTCATTACATTTAAAAGGAACACAGCTCTAGGTATGGCGAACTATGTTTACAAATTCTATTTTTGTATGAACCATTTATGGCAAAATTAACGGGAAGGGGGATAACTGAATGGATAGATAAAGATGGATGTTTGAGAAAGGAAGGGATATGTTGGGGGATTGTCGTTTAGAGAGGTAGAACGCTGTAGAATTGGAGGAATGCGAGAAATGAGGGAGGGGCTAAGGGAGGAAAGGAAGAAGGGAGGGAGGGAGGGAGGGAGGGAGAAAGGAATAGAAGAGAAGAAGGGAGGAAAGAAGGGAATCGGGGAATAAGGAAAGGAGGCGAGGAAGAAGAGAGGAAAGGAAGAAGAGAGGGAGGGAGGGAGGAAGGGTGGAAAGGGAACAAAGGATAGGGAGAGAAGAAAAGAAGAAGGAAGGAAAGAAGGTAATCGGGGAGTAAGGGAGAAAAGCGAAAAGGGAGGGAGGGAGGGAGGGAAGGAAGTAGAGAAGGAATAAGGGAGGAAGCGACGAAGGGATGGAAAAGAAGGGAGGGAGGGACAAAGAGAGGAAAACAAGAAGGCAGGAAGCGAGGGCGAAAGGAAGGATAAGAGAGAAAGAAAGGGGAGACGGAGGAAGGAATGATTAAGAAACAAAGAAAGAAATGAAGGCAATATAATGGAAGAAGAAAGGAAAGTAAAAGGAAGGACGGAAATGCAGAGGATAATGATAAAAACGAATTGTCAGGTGGAAATTTTCATGTGATGCATTTGTTTTGAGCCTAAATTTTTTTACGAAAAATGAGGATTAATCCGGAAATATATTTTTTTCCATAGCTGTTTATTATAATAATCAAAATGATTGTTTTGCGAACACAACCTTTTTGCGAAGAGAACCCAAGTTTGAGTTCAGTTTTGCTGGTGAGTATATTTTTTTTTTAATTTTTGGAGGGGGAAACAAAGCAGTAGAAAGAGGTTTGATGGGGTTCCATTGAGGGGAGAGGGGGAGGGGAGAGGGGGAGGGAAAAAGGGAGGGAGCTTTGGAGGAAGAACGAGAGAGAGAAGAAAGGAGGCGAGGGAGGAGGAAGTAGGGAATTGGGGAAAGCGCAATGGAATGATCGATTGTAGTAGGAGAAAGGGAGGGTGTTTTGTAGAGAGAGAAGCGAGCGAGCGATGTTTAGAGACGTGTAGCTAGTGAAGGAGTGAGGAATCCAGTAAAGGAAAAGGGAAGGAGCGGCAAATGGGAGAGGGGGAACCGACTCAAAAATGAACATTATAAAGGGTGGACATACATATGGATTGAGAAAAGGAAGAATGGTCAGCCGGCAGACAATCAAACCAAACGAAAAATTGGTATAAAGATCATTGGTAGACAGTAAATTATGAGCTATTGCGAGTTAAGTTATCAATGGCAAGTATTTTTTCTTCTCAGAACCTTTTGTTCCCGTTCACGACATTTACAGTACTGCCGTTGTAGCATACGAACCATCTGCGGCCTCAAGTACACTGGTGTTATGGATCCTGCCCATCGTCCTCTTATTGGCTGTGATGTTGATTGTTGCTGTCCACTGTATTGTCATCATACTCATCTGGAACAGGTGAGCAGCTTGCACCAATGGATAGCCTGGCAGGGGGATGCATGCACATCTCCATATCTAGATATCGTGATTGCTGCGTGCTTACTTATACTTGAAGTTTGTAAACGGTGTACCCCAGAACGATCCTTTACAACTCCTCGCGGTAGGGAATGATAACATTGTTTTCATTAGCGAGCTCTAAATTAGCCATATAGTTCGCAGTAACATAGGAGGTTAAGCACCTTTAAGTGCATGGCTTAACCAATTAAGGAATTCATTCATAGATCAAAGTCAAGGGGCTTTACACAGAACAGTGAAGGACAAAGATGGATGAAGAAGCCCTGTACAAGCCTGGATGATCCAACATACGCCATACAGCCCTACAGGCCAGTCAGTGGTAGTCATCATCTACAGTTCAATGTCATCGAAATGTTTAAAGAGGTTACACGATCCAGGCTGCTGGTTCACGGTGTCAATCCAGAATCCAGACCACGCCCCACAAGTATTCACGACGACAATAGTTGTCCCACGACTAAAACCCTACAGGTTTACAGACAACCTGTTAGTGATCTCAGCACAAGGACCATGCTTGAACGTGCTGTTCCAACCATCAGGATGGTTCTGACCTACACGAGTTGGTCATTATCCAGGAGATTAGTGTTCATCTCCAGGCCCAGTATGTCCCTTGGCGTGTACAGTCTTAGCCAATGTTATACATACTTCAATGTGACTGTCCAGAGAGTCTCTCCCATGCAGTGCTCCACGTCGCTTGCTTGTAGTTTGCACATCATATGTAAACAAACTACATTAATAGATCTGTACAGACGAGCGAGGTGGAGTATCATGGAGACACGCGCCATCTTTATCTTCTACCACGACACCCAGCTGACCATCCTTGTCATGGTGTGTCGCACCTGCACATATTCCTGCAGTAGATCGTTGACCATCTTCAGAACTGAGATGGCACTGGAGAATGTCAGGCCTGGGGCAGTGCTATTGATAACAAGCCCTTTGGTAATCATACCAGGTAACTACCACCTTTATATGCCACTACCACGCACTATTGATACTAAACATTGTCCTGTCTGTCTGCAGATTATGATATCATCAAGATAACCAAACAAGTACCTTGCGAGATGTCACCTCATTCCACAAGGGAATCAATGCAAAACTTCTCAAGACGTGGAAACAAAATCGACCCGTTACAAGTCAAGAAAGTTTT
>WUCR03075482.1:0-18040 GCA_009858155.3 Phymanthus crucifer
GTCACGCGCAAGCGCATTAGTGAATTTCAAACGACCAATGAGAACCCAGAAAATATTGGATTATGCCAGAGCCTTCGGTTCTCGGCGCTGCCCAAGAGGAACGCGGGCTCTGGGAACGAGATTGACCAGGCGTAGTACACAAGTGTCACCTACCAAAGTAATCTCTAAGTGGGTCTATATCTTTTCGGTCAAGCTTCTCGTCCACATCGTCAGATAATCGCTTCAGAGCATCAGTGAGAGCAGCTTCCTGGAATAACAAGGTAAATACGTTCAGCAAAGTACAAGGGCACGGTTCTCCTTGGATAAGGAGAGGGGATGGTTGAAAGATGCTCACAGATGGCTACCAAAGAAGAGCATCATTACCAAGACATAAAGCCTTACGTTTGCTTCAAGTCGATTCAGCAAGTCTTGTATCGCTTGGTCCAGGTTTCCAATACTTTGATCGAACTTGAGCCGACTGATAAGATTGTCCAGCGCCCTCTTGTCTGCTTTCTGTTGAAGAAACGCCGTACAAACGTATTCACTGCAGAACCGAGGAGTTATACTATCTGTTTTAGGTTTACATACCACGTCTATTTCCATGGCAACTTGCTCCTTGTCAGCTTTGTGTTCTTGCAACCGCTCTACATACTCGTAAAGAGCCTGGAAACAAGAATAGGATGGTCATTAGTATATCCTCAATGAATCCTTTTACCTAACGGTACGCTTGAAAAATATTACGAGTGCTCAAGGTCCGTGCGACTGAAAACCAATTTTGTTTTGGAAGCTCCAATCTCTTACCAAGAGCGCCAGTCTTCCGACCAAAAAGCTTAAAACCTCAGGCTCATGATTTGAAAACCTCTGGCAGAGCTCTATTAACTCTGCCTCTGGGAAAGCGCACACCTCAAAGGCTGAATAATTGCGCAACGTTTGTAAACTTTTATGGGTAAAATTCAACGGCAATAGCAAATTCCTTTTTAAGCTAAAAGCTTGGTTGATGCGAATTTCAAACTAACTTACATCAATGTGTTTTTGTTTTCTGTTGTGCTCTTCAACCAGTTCCTTGGTCAGACTATCTAGCTTCTCTTGTTCTGTTTGTAGATCTAACAACATGTTGCGCAAAGACTCGATCGTACCATCTCCCTGTTGAATCAAATTTCAGTAATGAATTTTAACGTCGTCTACGATTTTCCTCGAGACAAAGGCGCGCGATTCAAATTTGCGCACAAATAAAAATACACAAATTTCTTTTAGAAATTTGAGAAGGAAAATGACGTCATAGCCGTGGTTAATATTGGCTCAATCAAACATATTTAGCAAAAATAAAACCTGTCCGGGGTAAGCAGGAAAGTTTTACGGTTAAAACTATTTGGTTTGTTGCTATTTTATGGTTAAAACTGTTGATGTACACGCATTAAATTCCCCGTATCCTCATGCATTTACTCTGTTAAATGCCCGTTAAATTCCCGGTCTCGCTAATCCGCCAGGGGTGATCAAGGGGAGAGGTTTCAGGGTCCGCCCTTGTCTGCGATTACGCGAAATGGAAAGCCAAAGAATAAAACAATCGTTCAGTGCTTTTTTGTGCGATTTAAACATACTTTTAAGTTATTCGTTATTTCTGATTTAGAAGTTTTAATAGAAACGGAATATGGCAATGATTATCGATGGCATCTAAGATCATAGAGTGAACGTTTACCTGTGCTTTTGTAGTAGCCGTTGAAGCTGGTGATGAGTCTTTCATCTTCTTTAGCTTTATTTTAAAAATTTAAGATTTAAGATGCTTTAAAATGGTTTAAATTATCACTACTAATGTCATGAAATGATATTTTTATCATTTATATTTACATATGTGGTTTTGTATACGTTTGTGGGTCATATGGACCAATCATGACCAATGTAAGTAAATGACCAATCAAATTTGCTGTACCATTTTCCCGCCATTTCAACGCGGCTGCGCTATAGATGGACAAGAAAAGAGTTTCAAGTTCAAACGAAGTACAAGTTGAAAATTTGGGGCTAAAAATTATATAAATTAATTCATCGAATTTTAGCAAGAAAACCTGGAGATATTCTTCCTTAAAACTCATTGCAAGCAAACGTGAGTATTAATTGATCTTTATTTCTTTATTTTAAGATATTTTCGAGCTCGAACTTTCCATGCTTCGAATGCGAAAAGTTGAAAGTTCAAATTCAAATTTTCTAAATCTTCCATTAAATTTCTTATGTTGAATTTAGTTAAGTTATCTTGTTATTCGAAAAGTTACTCTTTATCACCACCAACCTTTTCAACTTGATTATTTAGTAACCTTAGCCCGTCTCTTAGTGTTCGTATTTCTCTCTCAAAGTCGTCTTTAAATCTGTCTTCCATTCGTTGGAGTTTGTGCGGAAGCTTCAAAATTAATGTTCAGGAATTTATTATTGAATTTAAGCTTATTTTTTAAACTCAGTATCAAAATAACCATTAATAGTTAAGGGGAGTCTAATAGAGAGATAATGCACCTATCAAAGTAAATCCCGTAGGGGGGGAGTGCGGGCAAAATGTGGGGATTTGATCGCAAAAATGTGCCCTTGGGTCGGGGATTTGATCGGAAATTTTGCCATTTGGTTGGCAATCTCCTCTTTAGCCTTCTATTTTTTCATGTCATGTGATCAAAAATTGCTTCCCCTCCCTGGGGCATTTGACAATGTTTAAGGATTTTGATCAAATCCCCACCCTTTGCCCGCACCCCCCCCTCTCGGGATTTACTTTGATAGGTGCATAATAAGATAAATAAGGTGTATGGATTATGCAAAAGTATGCAGGAGTCATTAGAATAATAGAAGGATAAGTAGCTTAATATGGTGACAAATTGTCCTGGTGCAGCCCAAAGAATTGACAATGAGTTTATGGTATACATATCTGTCTAATGTGAAAGATTCAGATTGTGCAAAGTTTCTGTAATCTGATTGGTTATGAGGTGTATAAAGTGACTACGTACATCCCAACAAGTTGTCATGGTTACCTGGTGGGAGGAGTCACTCATTTGATTGACTTTTTTCTCCAAGTACTTGAGTTTGTTTAGTTGCTCCAGCAAATCGTCTGGAATTAGCTGAATCTGATGGTTTATGTATTTATCATATGAAAATGTTAATTTATTTTAGTGATAGTATCCATGCAGAAGTAGATTTTGATAAAACAAAGTTTGTTGATCATCACTTATGGTATCAGTCATGATATACAAAAGTGAGATCAAAATTGATATTCTCATGAATCTTTGTTTTCAAGTGAGTGCTTAGAGAGAATTCAGATGTTGATCTTCTTGCATCTTGATCTGGAGTTCTCTGATTCCTTCAGTAATCCAGTCTTGACTTGAATATGAATATCATATTTTGTGGTGAAATATGATCCATGCAAAGGTTTATGAGATTTGTGCATGGGATTTGACAAAATTCATGCTATGTCTAGGATTTCATGTTTCAATGCTTAATTGTGATTGGAAAAAGAGAAAGGAAATAAGATGAACATGGCAAATTGTGCAAGGCTTCATCTGCCAAATGTATCGCTGATTGCTTAGGGCAGGGATGTGCCTTTGTAAGATATACCACAAGGTAAAAGAAAAGTAAAGATTCAGAAATTCCAGGTGTGAAATACATCTTAAGTTTAAGATGTATAGTTTTTAGATGTATAAATACATGTTACATATGCATTATTTGCAGCATATTGCTCTTATTATTATGTTCTAATAATTTAACCAAAATGATGAGGTTTGGTTACCTTGTCATTGTGATCTGTCAGTAGGTCTGTTATACTCCTAAGGTTTTTCAGTTGATCACTCATTTTGTTGATCTTGAATGTTTAAAATTTTAATGGCACACAAATCAGTTTACAGTTATTGATAGGAGTATTTTTGCTACCCAAAGCCATTTCCCAATACAAATCCTTATAAACTTTTCAATTTTGTATTTATAAGTATTATTCCTTCATAAAACAAAATAGTAAGCTAAAACTCCATCTTTCTACTAACATCAAGGTGCTCTTTTCATTTTGGTTTCATTTTGACATAACTGCTCATATTTTTAAGAGGGTTGGCGTTATGTGACATGTTAGTACAAAAGGTGTATTGTTTAAAGGCATGTTTAAAAGAGTATATCGTATGCTGTTATAAGAGGTACCTGATCCTTGTGACTGTCAAGTAGAGCCAAGCCCTCTCGCAGTGACAGCAACTGATCCTCAAGGTCAGTAGGTATGGTTTTCTTTTAAATCATGTTCAAAACATAAACTTTAGATTTCATTAATAAAACATAATCATTATTTATATTATTTTTTTAGGAGTTTTGTATACTTTGGGTATTATCCAGCATTTAGTAGATGCTATGATTAACACTTTGAAATTGATTTTGTTAAAGTATCACACTAATTAAATCTGGTTTAAGATCTTTTTCTTTTTGCATCTAATATTAATGTTAAAACATGAGAAACAAAGAGTAATAAGTTACCTCTTCTCTCCATTTGTTAATTGCATCAATAGCTTCTCTCATTTTTTTCAGTTGATCAACAATATCTGGTGGCACAGCTAAGTACACATAGCAACATTAACTATTTAACTTGAATCTTAGATAATTTATTAAAAAAAATAAAATCTGTTTGTAAGGCTGGTCTATTTCAAATGCAAGAGTACATAAAATTACTAGGCTATCTAAAAGCAGAGTTAATATCTAACTGAAAATATATGGTTTTCTCATATGATGAAAACTTTGGTAATAAATATAACAAATGATTCAGTATGAAGAGAAATCTATTAAAAATAATGAAACATTCTGAATTAAAATAGGATAAAATCTAAAGCCGCGGCTACACGAGCGATTTTTTGCTTGCGCAGGCAACGCGATTTTCCAAAGATCACCAGCGCACGATGGAATCGCACGTGTAGCCGGCCTGGCACAGGCGACACAACAGCCAAAAAAATTGCAGAAAAAAGTTGCGAAAAATCAAATGAGTTGAATTTTTGGCAACAAGTTTGTGGACGCCGTCACTCGTGTAGCCACTCTGCAACTTTTATCTTGCACTCGCGACGCGATTAAAATCCATTTGACCAATAAGATGCGAGAAGGAAATCGAGGCTCTGGTCTTTTTCAAGATGGACGACAAAGTCACAGTGAAATTAATTAAGTTCATGGCCTTGTCGCCAGTATTTGTTGCTCGTGTAGCCACCTCGCGCGCTGGTGATCTTTAGAAAATTGCGTCGCCTGCGCAAGCAAAAAATCGCTCGTGTTGTTGCGGCTTAAAAGGTATAACTTATCAAGTCTAAACATACCTGGACGCTTCTTCAGTTCCTCTAGATCATCTAAGTTTGCTTTCGTAGGCATCTTTTCCTAGATTTTTGATACATAAGTTATGGTTACACAGCCAAAGGAAAACCACTCCCATTTTTCCATTTTTTCACTTACCTCAAGCACTCCCACTTTTTCTACCATGTCTTCATGTTTGTCCCTTAATTCACCTACTTGCCTTAAAGCTTCCAGTGCATCCTCACTAGGGTGGACTGGGGTAGGTGTTCTTGGGGGTGGGGTGGGGGCAGGGGTCGGTGGTTTGGGTGTAGCAGTTCTGGGTCTTGATCTTGCATTCAGAGCTTCTTCTAGTTGTGGCCACTTGACAAAGATATCCAGGTCACCAATGTCTTCTTTTGTTGGCAGATCATCTACTTGACTTTTGAGTTTTTTCTAAACGATAGAATTTTAAATTTTGAGTAAGGGTCAAGGTCTGTGAAATAAATAGCTAGCTTTGCCTCTGCTAGCACATACGTCTGCTTAAAAAAGCTTGTCATCCTTAAATTTCTTTCATTTTTTCAAATGACCTATTGGTTATTGTCTTTGGCAATAACAACCTTTTGTGAAAAATGGGTATTGAGTCATATAACTATCTTGATCTTTTTCAAGTATATAATGACCAAAGCATATAAAATCTTACTAGCTCTTTAAGAAGGTCTTCTAATTTCTTCTTGTCTTCTGAATTATCTACAAGAGTTTAAAATTAGCAAACAATTACTATAAATAAGTACAAAAATTTAGAAAAAAAACATTTTCATTACATGTTACTAAGACATGTAATATTTTTTATTTACTTACCAACACTTTCCAAAGATGATATTCTTTGTTCTAAAGCACCATTTTTCTTTTCAAGCTGAAAATTATTGAATGCACAAATAAACATCAATTTTGAAACACATTGAGCCCCTAGACAGTAGCTACAAGTGATACTTCATGTCAAATTCATCAACATCTGGCTGCCTTATTTAACAGCTAGACCACAATCTATATTACTAGTTAATAGAACATTAGTTTTCAAACATAATGCTCTTTGCAGATAGGTCATTCAAGAGCGTGGCAATAGCTACCTGCAGTCAGTTGTGAGATACTTACAGTCATACTACTTGTTCATTTCCGAGGCAAATACCAACATTGCAATTTGATTGGGCAATGTTCCAACGTTTGTTGGAACTTGAAAATTTTAAATTGCCATTCAATTGACAATGTTGCCCCAATTGGGGCAAAAATGGCCCCACCGAAAAGAATAACTTCACATCCAAATTCTTTTTGTTTTTGGGGCCATGTTTGAGCAACATTGTCAATCAGATGGCAATTTAAAGTTTTCAAGTACCAACATAAAATTTTCAGAATTTCAAGTTCCAAGGCAAGTTGGAACATTGCCCAATCAAATTGCAACATTGGTATTTGGGTCGGAAATGAAAAGCTGTATGACTGTAATCTCATATCACATTGGCTATGTTGTGATCAACAGCTTATTTTGAAAACAAAATAAAGTGAATGTGAAGGTTTTCCATATCAGTGGAACATAATAAATCTACAGTAAAACAAAGCAAATTAGTAGCAGGCAAACATAATAAATCTACAGTAAAACAAAGCAGATTAGTAGCAGACACGTGCTTGCCAAAAGCACTGATGTAGATGACGGCTTTTGACTTGTCTCTTGCTGCCTTAGTGGAAAATATATAACTTAAATTTACATCTAAAAAATCAGTGTCAAAATATAAGTACAATATATACAATACCTCTGCAAGTTTCTTCTTTATTTCATCTATGCTTCCTGCTAGTTCTTTGATATCATTCACCTCACACATCATACTGTCCAACAGACTGCTTAACTGATCATCAAAACCAAAGAAAATGAAATGAATTGGATACCTACCATTTACAGTGTATAATCCATGATACTTGGATAATTCTGCAGTGATGCACTACAGTACATGGCATATAAAACGTAAACACTGATCAAAAAGATTGCATATCTCTGTGTCAGTCATTACAGTATGGTTTTATTCAAACAAAACCAGAAAACTAGAGTTTCATTCATTTATTTCTATTTGTCACCATAAAACAAATGATGTTCTTCACCTACATGCATTAAACGTTCCCTTTTATGAAGAAGTCTTTTTCAATGATTGTCTTGATAATGAATGTAATTTCGGATTTCATTAGTAACAATTATAAGATATTCTTCATGCTTTGTGCAGTGAGATTAAGGGCAATTGTGTGTCTAGTCTTTACGTGTATGTCTCATCTTTTCTTGTTGCTTATAAACATCTTTGTACACATAGAGTAAATGTAGTTATGATTCAAGATTTTTAGTGCAGTTTAGGTGATGACAAAATATTTTGATAATATTAGATTTATTAATTCGTATTTCTATCATTAAAATTTGAAGAGTACAATGGCCATGTTAAATTAACATAGTTCTGTTCGCTTGCATCGATATAAATTAACATTTTTCTTTTTTTGTTTCATTTTTAAAACCAATACTCTTTTTTTCCAGTAACTCTTGTTTATAAAATTTGCTTAAAAAGCATTTTCTCCTGGTGTTTGCGAGAAGAAAAATAAAACATAGTTTTGTCATTAGATGAAAACACCACTAAAACCCCAAATGTTTCCCCTCACTATAGCAACAAACTTTCAACAGTTCATGATGACATTGAACGATCCTTGAAGTTTTAATAATAAATATTGCTTTATTTATTAAGAGCATGAAATAAAAGTGACACACAATGAGGAATATCCCCTGTTGCTGTCTAGTTACAGACTAAAACATAAACATTGGTCTCCAAGATGGCATAATTAACCTTGAATTGAAGATTAAGTACAAGCTTCTAGAGTGAAAAAAGACTTCCAGAACTTTCTATTGCACCATCTGCTGCAAGAGCAGCCCAGTAAAAAATTAACTACTATGAATGATTAATTGTAATGGGATTTTCTTCAAAAATATTAGAAAGGCAGATAAAATATAATATTATTATCATCAACATTATGATTATAAGCATTTCTTCAAAATAACGAAAGTTGTTTTCTTTAGTTAGAATTAAACTGCTAACTAGAGAGATTTGTATCAGGCGAAAATCACGATTTTATATCAGAAAAACTTGGATAAATAAAAGCGAAAATAGCAGATCTCGTTCAAGGTAATAAGTTCTAATGTTCCGGCGGCTTTTTATTAGGGTTGTCAGAAAACATATTCCAATCCCTTACGACAAACATAGTAGACTCACTTTGTGTAAACACCGACTTGTAATGTTACAAATATCGATGATATCAAACAAGAACCTTGGCACCAAAGCCCTGAATACATGTCTCAACATCATGTAACAACCATGTTTTCTAATGAGATTGGTGTTTTAGAAACGAAAAAAGCTTGTTATTACACAAAAATTATACCCTTGTGGAAGTTATCACGGTTTTTGGATTATATAGTGAGAAGCTTAATACCAAAGCAATGATAATTACTCCATACAAAAGGTTGTAATCATAGTAACATATAAAGGAAAGTTTACCTTTTCGATGCCCGTCTCCGTTGCTCCTAACCGACGATTAATGTTTATAAACTGCCATATATCCCCAACAGGAGTTCTACCATCTTTCTTTTGCTTGGCCCTCTGCAGGATTTCACTGTTACCCGGTAAATCGTCTAACATTGCGAGTTTTTTCTCGATTTCCGAGAGTTTGGATTCGAAATTTCCAAACTGGCCTGGTAGAATAGTTTTCTCGATACCCGTAGTAACGCTACTTGGTTGTTCATCTTTAGTGTCCAGAGAGACTTTATCTGAAGCGGTCTTGGTATCACTCGTTACGCCGTCTACACTTGTTTTTACAATACCATAGGCTGCTCGAAATTGTCCATCTTCTTCAATTTCTACAGGCTTTTTGTCAATTGCTAAATGTTTCAGAATTTCACGCACAACACCATGTAAGATGTTGAAATTCACTGCACCAACTTCAGGCGTACCGATCGCCAGTCCTAAGAGTTGCTGCAGCTCGACTTTGACCGTCATTATTTCTGTAATTTTCCGGCTGTCGAAGGAAACTAACTTTCAAAGAATCGTTAAAGAAGGTGGCAAGTTTATCGTGGCCATATTATACCATACTCGTGTTGCTACAGGCAACTATAGTTTGATAACTTATTTGTATGAATATAAAAACAGCCACGAAACCCAATCATCTGCAAAGATAAGTAACCAATCAGTTCTCGCCGAGGTTATATATCAAAGTCACGCAATCGTATTAAAAAAAAACTTGAAAAAATAAAAACGTTTTCCAGTTTTTTATGGAACTTCTTATTTGAACCCATATAAAAATTCCTTTTTTTAATATAGGTTGTAACAAAAATGGGAACTTGAGGAGAAGAGAGTTGTATCTTGATGAGTGACGAAAGATATCGAACGATATATATTAAAAAAGCGGGAAACTGATTACGAGCTCACTTCCTTGCAGTTCCTTTACTAGCTGTTTTTGCTATAATGTCCGCAACCGAAATGGAGGAAGAAGATGAAAAAGCCGAAATAGAGGATGAAGATGAAAAAGCGTCGGTAGAGGATGAAGATGAAAAAGCGTCGGTAGAGGAGTCATGTGCAGAAGCACATCTTTATATCAATGAAGTCCAAAGACTACTAGAGAATCAGCTACTAAGGGTGAGAAAAGAGAAAGAAGCATTCAATTCGGTAGCCAAGAAACTAAAACATGTCCACTTCTCGTCGACTGTAAAACTGAATGTCGGCGGTCAAATCTTCACGACAAGTCTGCAGACACTAACCAAAGATGCTGGTTCGATGCTGCACGCCATGTTCTCTGGTCGTTTTGACACCAAACCAGCAGAAGACGGTAGTTACTTCATCGATCGGGATGGCACGTGCTTTCGTTACATCCTGAACTACTTGAGGACGGGGAAACTCTTGCTACCAGATGACAGACTTGTACAGAAAGAAGTTCTGGAAGAAGCAAAGTTTTACCAAATCCAAGGCATTATTGACAAGCTTCAGCCAAAGCCATACAACGAGTCGATTATTCTGTCACAGGAATGGCGGGATTGGTTAGAAAAAGCTGTTGGTACATCATACGACGAATGCCATCTTTTGTACCGTGCCTCCAAAAATGGCTGGGCCAGCTCCAATTTCCATTCTTGCTGTGACAACAAAGGACCTTCTCTTGTGGTGATGAAATCTGGGAATTACATATTTGGAGGGTATGCCGAGGAATCATGGGATAGTAAGTGGTCAAAAAGTATCTTGGAATATTAGAGAAGCCAAATTTTTTATGGCGTACATTAGTATCCCATAGGAGCAGGGTAATAGGCTGAATTTGATGGGTGCTAGAGTACCAAGTGGAATATGGTATATGTTTTTTATTCAAAATCATGTCTTTCTTATCTTATTTGAGGAGGGACAGATCAAAACTACCCCAATAACCATCTACCCTCAAAAATCTTTCTTTACTGATAACGTTTCTTATTTTAGTAAGCATAACTTTTATTTTTTTGTTTGTTTTACTTGTATCCTAGGCACAGGTGTTTACAAAAGAGATGATGCAGCTTTTCTGTTTAGCCTGGTTAATCCTGCAGGTTTGCCGACCAAAATGAAAATCAAGACTAACATTACCCATGCACTATGTTGTGCCAGCGGCTTTGGACCATCATTTGGAAAGAATGATCTACTAATTGTAAACAAACCCAACTCCAATAATTGCTCATGTACCCTTGGTACGACATATGAATGTCCTGCAGGGCAATCTGCAACAACTTTTTTAACTGGAGCTCAACAATTTACTGTGAATGAAATAGAAGTGTTTGAACTTGTGATGGTGGGATAATCCAAACATGTTTGAAGAAGTACATGTGCCTTGCATGAATGTAAAACAGTAATTCCCTGTTTTTTGGTTCGTTTGTTGAAAAGATTGTGAGTAAATTTGGACAGTGTAATGTGCCAGTAAAATTAAATTACTTGATTTTTCATAGCTAACAAAGTTCTTCAGGATTCCACATTTCTTTCTCTCAGCGGCTATAAGCATGGTTTATTGGGATAAATCGCTTTGGAAGACCCCATTATTTTGTATTCTTTTGTAGTGCTTGATTTGACATTTACACTTGTTAGTGAAAGCAATTTACATTTTAAGGATTTAATGACTTCAAGACTGACTCAATATTCCACTAACTGTCTTCTAACAAACTTCACCATTTTCCCTTGGATTTTCCACTCGATTACAAATGTTAATGTACCCCCTTTCCTACTCCTATGAATTTCCTAGGCTTCAAGCATTCGAATAACCGGTACAGACAGCAACTGACTTTCAAGGAATCGTTAAAAAAGGTGGCAAGTTTATCGTGGCCATATTATACCATACTCGTGTTGCTACAGGCAACTCTAGTTTGATAACTTATTTGTAACAGTATGAATATAAAAGTAGCCACGAAAGGCAGACAACTGCAAAGATAAGTAGCCAATCAGATCTCACCGAGGTCAAATATCAAAGTAGTTTGGTCCGGCTTTTATGTAACGTTTTAAGAACGTCCTTCAATATTTTTTGGGGTTAATAGGCTGTTTCTTAATACTGCACAGTTTCATTGAGAAGAACAAAGGGAAAAGATTCCCTAAAATCTTTGGCTCCTGATAAGTGATGAAAGATGTCTCGTGTCACACAATGTAAAAAGGCGGGAACGTTTTGATCATATGACTCGCTGTCGCTGTCAAAGCAAATCACTAATTCCTGTAGGTCGCTAATGTATGCAAGGAAGGCGCTCGGTGTTACAAAGATGTCTTCTCATTCGGAGTCTGATGAAGAGAAAGAAGAGCTGGATGTAGATGAAGCCTTTCAAAAAGCACATTACTACATGGAGAAAGTCCAAAGCATTCTAGAGAATGAATCAAATCGTGTTAAACAAGAAAAGGAAGCTTTCGAATCAGTGGCCAAGAAGCTAAAGCATGTCCACTTCCCTTCGACCATAAAACTGAATGTTGGCGGTCAAGTATTTACCACAAGCCTGGAGACAATGAAAAAAGATGCTGGTTCGATGCTGCACGCCATGTTCTCTGGTCGTTTTGATACCAAACCAGCAGAAGACGGTAGTTACTTCATCGATCGGGATGGCACACAATTCCGTTACATCCTGAACTACTTGAGGACGGGGAAACTAATACTACCAGAAGACAAAGTTTTGAAGAAGGAAGTGTTGGAAGAAGCGAGGTTCTACCAAATCCAAGGCATTATTGACAAGCTTGAGCCAAAGCCGTATAGTGAGTCGATGATTCTCTCGTTGGAATGGCGCGATTGGTTGAAGCAGGCTGTTGGTATATTATATGACGAATACCATCTTTTGTATCGAGCTTCAGTCAATGGCTGGGGGTGCTCAACATTCCATTCCCTGTGTGACAATAAAGGCCCTACTCTAGTGGTGATTAAATCCGGGAATTACATCTTCGGAGGATACACAGAAGAGTCTTGGAGTAGTAAGTGCCAATTGCTAATGCACCTATCAATGTTAAGCCCCGCGGGGACCGGGGGGGGGGGGGGGGGAACTCGGGACGGGGGGGGGACTTTGAATTAAACTGATATTTTCATGTCAAATGAACCCCACCTAGGGAACAAATTTGAAAGCAAACTTTGAAGTAAACTTTGAAAGCAAACTATTTGATTAAGCAATATCTTTGTCAAATTTCACTGAAAATCCCTTCCTCGGGTACGAAAACAGAATCTAAGTCCCTACTTCGTCCCAAGGTCCCCCCTCAGGCTTAACATTGATAGGTGCATAATTTTACATGTAAATCAAATGCTGAGTTTAGAGCAGAAATATGGGAGTTTGATTTCATGAAGCATTCCTGTGGTAGGAATTTTTAAACCAAGAACGGTCTTCCTGGTGGAAATTTATTGGATGATTGAGGGGGAAAACAGACCCAAGGGTGGAAAAATCGACCTTTAAAAAATGAAAATGTAAAATTCCCATGGCATTGGCATTCCCATGGCCAACTTGTCCTATGGCAAGCATGAAAAATATTGCTTGATTCAAGACTTCTGTCGAATCCCAACCTGTTATTGGTACTTCTTTGTTAGCTCAAGGGTGGGTCCAGCCCAAAAATATGGGGGGGGGGGGCTTAACCAAGTTTTCCAATGCACCAGATGTGGAGGGGGGGACTAGGATATGAAATCATAAAGACTAGGTGGAAAATGTGGGTGGAGAGGGGGCTACAGCACCACTTGGCCTCCTACCTGGATCTGCCCTTGTAGTTAGTGTGTAATGGAACGAATACTAGAAATCCACCCCGACAAAGTGATTGTCATCATGTTATTGTAACAATATTTATTTCCATTTAACAGGCAACAACACCTATAAAAGTGACGAACAAGCTTTCCTATTTAGCCTGGTTAATCCTGCAGGTTTGCCAACTAAGATGGAACCAAAGGATGACAAGACGGGCCAAATTCTATGCAACAGCAGCTATGGACCAACGTTTGGAGAAGGAAATGATCTACGAATTGTAAGCAGCCCCAACTCCAACAATTGCTCCTGTAGCCTTGGTACAACATATGAATGTCCTACGGGGCAATCTGCAACAACATTTTTAACTGGATCTCAGAATTTTACCTTGAGTGAAATAGAAGTGTTTGAACACATATTGCTGGGATAATCTATGTCATGTAAACTCTCATCAGATGTTTGCAACTTATAACAACGTTTTAATCAATATTTCCATTTATTTTTTATTCAGAAACTAGATACATAGATAGACTAGCAAGGAATTGCTTCATGTAGATATAGTCCCCACTCTAGTCTAATAAAACACTATTTTATGTCGTAAATCGGTGTGATCAGATAATTTTGTCGCGTTTTAAAGGCTGAACAATGCGGAAAATGTTGCGAGACAAGTTGTAGCAATCGTTGCGAAAAGTAGAATTCGCTTCTACTGCAATGATAGCGTCAATTGCATAGACATCCATGCAACTTGTGTCACAACGGTGTTGCGAGTCTACTAGTTGCAGAGAAAATTGCGACAAAAAAATAAAACAACCAAAACAAGACACCGGAAGTTTCTGTCGGACACAAGTTGTTTACAAGCTTATATTATTATGTCGATGAGTTGCGGTAGCAATAGTTTTAATATAGAGATAATAACTAGCGGTAAGCTAGTTTTAATACAGTTTGACTGTCGAGGAAAGCTTTGAAATTCCTGGTCGCGTTGGCTTCAAAAGGTCAATGGAATGAATTAATGCAGCTTTGAATTTCTTCCTGGCAGGCAACGTCACTTTGGGCTCTTCCTTTGTGATCTGATGTTCCACCATGTCCCTAGTGTGTTGCATTCTTGCTTTGATCCTGGTCCCAACTGAATCAAAACATGGAAAAACTGAATACTGCCGTACAGATGAAGCACTAGGGAAAGTAGATTGCCTCTTTAGCGAAATCCAAGGCATCATAAAACAAGAAACACTCCGAATTCAAAAGGAGAAAGAAGCATTCGATTCGTCGGCCAAGAAACTCCAGCATGTCCACTTCTCTTCGACCATCAAACTGAATGTTGGCGGACAGCTGTTCACGACAAGTCTGCAGACACTAACCAAAGATGTTGGTTCGATGCTGCACGCCATGTTCTCTGGTCGTTTTGACACCAAACCAGCAGAAGACGGTAGTTACTTCATCGATCGGGATGGCACGTGCTTTCGTTACATCCTGAACTACTTGAGGACGGGGAAACTCTTGCTACCAGATGACAGACTTGTACAGAAAGAAGTCCTGGAAGAGGCGAGGTTCTATCAGATACAAGGCATTGTCGATGAGCTTGATCCAAAACATTACATTGACTCCGTCATTCTCTCTCCTGATCAAGTAAGATGGCTGGTGTCTACAAGGAGTTTGAGTAAGAGTGACCTCTTGTACCGTGCTTCGAGGGACGGCTGGAGCTCGTCTGATTTCCATGCCAAGTGTGATTCATTCAGTGGACCTACCATGGTAGTGATCAAGAGCACGGAAGGATACATCTTTGGAGGATACACCGAACAGAGCTGGGCAGGTAAATAACAATACTTCACTGATAAAGACTGAAAATACCGTAAAAGTGTAAACGAAAGAGGCGGGACAAGAATTTTGACTTGGGAAACCTACGATGCATTGTAAAAGAATATGTAATATGCATCCCTCTTCCCAAATCTGTTCGATTATTCTGGCTGTATAACCTAATAGCGGACCATTGTTGTATGCCCTCCTCTCGGTAGGAATCTTGAAAACGAATAAATAAAAATCTCAAACTGAAATTCCGGATTCCTTGTGAGAAGGTTGAAAAGGTCATGCGTTCAAGACTCGATATTAAATGTATGTTCAATGGCTGCTATTACAGTTGAGCCCGCAATGACATATTCCTTTTGTTTTGGAATACACCATTTCACAGTTCTTGTCGTTCAGCCTCGTTAATATGTAATTATTCTTTAGAATTTGACTTCAGCTTGCAATAATGTAAGGAATTTGCACCTCAAAGAACAATTGAAATAATCAAAAATTTCAAATGCAATGCTCAATTTCTAATCCTCTAGGATGTCTATGTTGCTCTTCTCCATACCTATATTCTGCATTTTTTTGTCCTCCATTTCCTGGGGCGGATCTAGGGGAGGTGCACTGGGTGCACGTGCACCCCCTTTGGTTTAAAAGATTTTATAAAATTATATATATACAAAAGCATTTTACAACCCAGAGCTTGGGCTTCCTGTGCCTTTCGGTCTGACATGGTGAACCCCCCCAACCAAAATCCTAGATCCGCCCCAGATTTCCACTCTATGTACTTGGTGCTGGGTAGAAAGAACTCTATCCTTGGGCCATTGCTATGTACACGGGTTGGCTTGCTGCTTTCCGCCAGTGTGGTAGGGCCATCCTTGATGTAGCAGCGTAGTGGTTCGATTTCTACAGGGTCTAGGGAGGAGACATCCACCCGAAAGATGGGGCATCTACGGAATTGAAATAATCAAAAATTTCAAATGCAATGCTCAATTTCTAAAGAATATATCTCACGGTAGCGAGGCTGAGGTTGAGTGAACGAGAACTGTGAAATGGCGTATTATCCAAGTGAGGCATTTGGGTCAATACAATGCTTGTTGTCTCATTTACATCTCATTTACATTTATCTGCAATATCTGGCATTTATCTGAACTCCAATTCCCCAGTCAACGTTTGTTATACTGTAGGCGAATCCAGGGTTTGAAGGGGGGTGCATTTTTTGGAAATCTCGGTACAACTGACAAATTGTGTTGTCTTGTATATTTCAACAATTCCAAGGTACTAACTTGTGTATGTGTGTTGGGGGAGGGGGGAATGGGCTTCATTGAATGCCTCCCCCCCGGATTAGCCACTGCTTTCAAACGATTTTCACTTTCTTTTAATTTCTAGATTCTAGAAAATACAAGACCGACAAATCTGCGTTCCTGTTCAGTATCGTCAACCCTGCAGGTACATCACCCATTCAAATGAAGCTGGTGCAGAATTCACGGAATGCGATATATTGCAGCAGTGACTACGGGCCGACGTTTGGTGGGGGGCACGACCTGCACATCAGTAATAACCCTAATTCTAATTATTGTTCTGTTAATATTGGTTATTGTTACAAGCTTCCCTCGGGTCACTCGTCATACTTCCTCACTGGTAACCAAAACTTCTATGTTGCCGAGATGGAAGTTTATGGGCTTCAGAAGTAGACCTGCACTCATTTGAGAAGCCCCTCTGTTTCGCGATCAAGAACCATGCTTTCTTTTTCTTGGTCCGCGGGTAGTTAGTAAACTTCTATTGTATTGTCATCGTTACATGGGGACTTTATTATCTGATGTCATATGAAGCAATATACTCCGATATCACGTTGCCGCCATCTTGGATTTCAGATGCATCAAAACGAGGCTGCAGGCACCGCGGAGCCACTTTTTGAAATCTGCATCTGGTCTCTCATATTTTTGTTGATCCCTCAGTATTTCCTCCTATCATTCATTGGTTGATTTCAAAGGAACGCCCTATAAATAGAAGTGTGGAGACAGAGCAATGTCACTCAGTGAATTGACAGCATAGATATTAATCGAGACCTGGCTAATTTCAATGCTAGTTCTGTCATTATAAGAAGGAACTGAAACCGTTTCCCTTTAGCAGCAGTAAGGGGCAATCTCGATTGCGATCGCTGCGGCCCGGGGAATTACCGCGCCAGAACGATCGTGTACGAAATCTCCTGCCCGGGGAATTGCCGCACCAGAACGATCGTGTATGCGTACCAAATATGGTGTATAAAATATTTCCTTAATATAGATGGACATCCTTAACTACCTCTATGGAATGGACCGCAACCTTCCCAACATCCAAAATGAAGAAGTTAGAGAACTGCACTACTAGGCCATAGAACGGCTGTTAGAAGAGTATATACCTTCCCATTTTTTCGACTACCTTTTCCCCACACAAGAAAACCGTGTTCGACACAAGGGCTGTACATCACCGCCCTTTTTCCTCCCAGGAAAGCCTGTGCAATGGAGCTCCATTGGTAGTCGCGATTTGCTACCCCATTCGACGCAGCACATGGATAGCCAGACCCACCCTCTTCTGGGGCAATCTATCCACTGCTGCATCTATTTTTGTGGCTAACCTGCTTCGTAGAAGCGGTAGCCACTATGTCATCGTGCACGTAAGGTAAGTGAGTAAGTAACACCACAGGAACCCCAATGCATTTTCGGATTCCAAAATCGTCGTTGCTATGGTAATCATGGTCGACTTCTCGCGATTCTTTCACGATTCATTGTC
>WUCR03076035.1:0-18039 GCA_009858155.3 Phymanthus crucifer
CACACTACCACTACATTATATATTATGTGCACACAACTCTCAACTCACATGTTGATTTTTACGGAGGGAGGAAAACCAGAGAACCCAGAGAAAAACCCTCGTGGCACAGGAGAGAACAACACATCAAACAAACTCAACTCACATATGATCCTGCCCAAACCGGGGCTCGAACCCAGGACCATAGAGGTGAGAGGCGAGAGCTCTCACCCCTACGCCACCCATGCCACCCATGCCACCCACCATTACAACTGATAGTACCTATGCCTCTTTAATTGCAACAAAAATTTGAAATACAGTACTAGGTCCTATTGTGTAGAAAATGAGGATGAGGAGTAAAGAACATTGTAATCTTGACAAGATTTTAACATACCTTTGGTAGGGACTTCCAACTGGCTGGCTTGATTTCACTGGCCCTGTTGGAATGAACCAAAAATGAGTAAGGATAAATGAAAGAAAAATAATAGCTACAGTATTCATGCATTTTGTCCGAGTTTGTTGCAAAAAACCAGGAATAGATGCATGCAACTATAGATCACACAGGTGCGCACACAATTTACTCCATCAATCACCTTTACTGTAATACTTACAGAGAAACCATGTTGGTATCCAAATCAATACAAGTGACATCGTCTGGAGGGTCATACTGATCAAAGTACCTAGAGTCAATACCTGAAAATACAGAAGAAATATAATCAATAATACTAAAGCTGATATGCAGAAAGCAATGTGATACAGGAACCATTAGTTTGCTATAATAGCATGTTGACCAAAAATTAGGTCTCTCTCGACCTTTCTCTAGAACCATCTCCTGCTCTCTTTCTCATACAAACCATTATTTTCTACTACATTACAGTTTGAAGGAAAGATTTGAGAATGTCTGTACCTATGATGAATGGACAAGGTGCACAAAGAACATCGTTCAGAGCCACAGGGCAGAGAGGAATGTATGGGCATTGCCAAGTAAATGGGAAGAGAATCTAAAAGATAAAAATATGAATAGTTAGTTTTCTTTGCAGTCACTTGCACAAAGCTTTTCCCAAAAAGTTGTAAGTTCCCAGGCAAACTTCATTTATTCGCGCCAAAGTTTGTTTTGAACTTGGAAACTTTGATTTGAATTTGCGAACTTCGCTGATCTCGTGTAGACTTTATTGATGAACCCTTTTACAAAACAAGGAGCATACCGGCTCTAGTTAGAAAGAAGGTTATTAAAATAGATGCTCCTTGTTTTGTAAAAGGATTCATCTGCAAGCGACTGTAATGGCAGTGGTAATGGTAGGGGTGGTGGCTGCAACGTAGCTGCAGTGATGGTATCAGTAAAACAAGCTCAAGTGAGGGTTGTATTGGCATCTACTTACTGTGGTCAGGGCTTCAGCAACACTGGTAAGGAGGGCAGGCCTCAAGGAGTGGAATAAAATCTTATGCTCTGTAAGCACCAGGTAGAAGAGAAGCAGCATATTTTCTGGTTTGAGATATCGCAGCATAGCACTGTAGGATGCTCCACTGAAATAGAACATTCAATATAATATTTAATTACCTTTTGGGTGCAATGGTTCCCTATTTTATACCATGTGTCATTCCCTTGAGTATCATTTCTTTCTTTACTAATTGCACTTAAGACAAATTAAATTTCAGTCTCACCTGACAGGCAAAGGAGTGTGGTAAGGCTGTGATATTTCAAATGGCTCATATCTCATCATCTGAAAGTAAAGATCAGAATAAGTATTTCATATAGGCCTTTTGCAGCACGTCGGAATACAACTGAATTTGGAGGGCAAGACAAAAGAATCTCAAGCTCCAGTGAACCAAAACCTATTGTCTTGCCCTCCAAATTCAGTTGCATTCCAACGTGCTGCAAAGGGCCTAGTGATACCAAAATTCCATTAATAAACTTACAAGGATTCCCTATGGTTTGGACACAAAAATGGTAGACTTACCCCCACCCCACCCCCTGTGACTGACACTAAATGCTCTTAAGATATGGAAGAAACAATGAAAAGTTCCCAAATTAAATTAGTACAGTATTTCATTCAAACAACTGTGGACTATGACATGACATGATATATGTTAGCATGTGATAGCAAACCTCTATCAATATTCTTGGTCTCTGAGGTGACGGAAATGGAACATCCAACATCAGATTTGCAATATATCTGGAAAAAAGTACAGAGGTCAAAATTTCACCTAAAGCAGTGTGGAGGGGGAGGAATGATTTGTCAACATCAGAGCAGAGTATGTCCTAGAGTGTGTCCTTGCTTTACCAAGCAGCATTTGATTCTCAGTGGCCAACTTGTAAAGCAGCCATCGATGATGGTTTTGTGGCAAGGGAAGGTGGATAGAAGTGGGGGAAGAAGGGAGGACATGCTATAATACCCCTTACTTTGACTAATGGGGAGCACAGGTGGCGCAGCGGTGATAGCGCTCGCCTCTCACCACTATGGTCCCGGGTTCGATTCCCGGACTTGGCATCATATGTGAGTTGAGTTTGTTGGTTCTCTCCTGTGCTTCGAGGGTTTTTCTCCGGGTTTGACGGTTTTCCTCCCTCCACAAAAATCAACTTCTAAATTCCAATTCGATCAGGACGAGGGCCACAGGTTTGTTAGCGACAGGCTATTAAGTGCTACCCTCGTAAAACAAAGTCATTTATTTATTTATTTATTTATTTATTCACTAATCTGTGATCCAAATTTGATTGCAGAATACGATTGCTCTTACTTTTCAATAGGGATTGGTTGCGCAGACACGCTTATTCTGTAGAGCTGCGAAAGAAACTTTTTAAAAGCTTCAAAAAATGGCCAGTGAGATAAAATACAGATACACTTGTTGGTGTGAGGATTCATATTAACTTCTCTCTGAAATAAAACCAAAAACGGCATTAGATAACTATGTTTTAAATACAAAACACACATATAGTAGAACCAACTTTTAGCTCTTCTACATAACAATGTTCACATGTGCCACACACTGTCAGTTTATTATGATGCATAGCAATCAGCTTCAGGGATAAATACCTTGTGGCAAGGGAGAAAACACCACATCAGTCAAAATCAACTTACCACTCATGGGAATCAAACCCTGATCCCAGGGGAAACTAAATAATAGTTAAAGATACCCTAGTCCCGTACCAGTGTGTACCACTGCAAGAAAGGGAAAGGGACAGACCTGTCCAGATCTTTTTTCTAACTGACATTCTTCATTACCCTACCTTTTCATTAAGACTAAGATTTTTTCTCATGTGATCAGTAATTAATGATTCAGGTAAAACTTCAAAAAATGTCACTGCTGTGCCATATATCTGAAGAAAAAAAAAATATTAATTTTTCAACAGGTGTATCTATTCCTAAGTAATTCCAGGAAGTTGTAGCAACAACATCTTCATCTCCATGTTTCACAGTCCTGCAGCAACAAGGACCACTTTTTCAAACAATTCCCAGATCACCAGTATTTCCAATGCTAGTATCTACCTTTTGTCCAGAGGCTCCAGTTAGAACAAATGTTGAAAACGATGGCAAGGGGTGTGGACACTTTTCTGGCCAGCATTCAATAATAGTTCCAAAAGGAAGACAAAACATTGGTACTCCATCAGGAAGAAGAAAGTCTTTGTGGTCCACGGCAGGGTACCTACTCAAGATTTCTAAACAAAAAAACATGGGAATTATTAATGCTTTCATTGATATGAGCTGATCAAGACCACAGTATGATATGTAAGTTTCCTATAAATAACGTTTTGTTACCAATCATACCAAGGGTAGATCCAGTAATCTCTTGAGAGGGGGTCTAAACATCAAGAGAGGGTCTACACATTGGATTTTACTCGAAAAGTTTGGGAAACTAAATTCCAGGATAAGACAATCAATTGAACTTCAGGTATGACAGGGGGGCCAGGACCCCCCCCCCCCCCGACCCTTCCTCTGGATTCACCCTTGCATACGCCTGAGTAAAATGAAGGAAACAATACACAATGCTGCACCTGAACCAGGATTCAAACCCTGCAAGCCAGTTGACTCAGAGTCCAATCCACTTGTACAACCCATCCATTATATAATCTGCTATTAATATAATTCAATTACGTACCTGGTTGATAAGTAACAGATTTGGATCTTGATAAAGATTTTCTGTAGCATACAAAGACATCACTTCCAACCTAACAAAAGCAAACACATTTTTTGTATAGATTCACAAAAGTACATAAGAGACATTTGTGTACATGCTCATGCAGTAGGCTCTAAAGAATTCTCCTTACTATTCCTTTGTTCAGGTTTCTTTCAATCATACAAAATGCATGAGGTGGTTTCTCTCCCTGTCAAAAAAAAAAAGAAAATAATATTCTATTGTTCAATTCTTTTTCAATTTCCATTGCATACAAGAAAGGCCAAGTTTAGACGGCATACTTTTCATGAGCCGTACTTTATTGTGACAACAAATTTCATGGAAAGTATGCCATCTGAATCAACTAAGTACGTCTTGTATTATATAGTATGGCTGGCTTAGTCATATCTATATAGCCCGGCTGAAAGTTTCACTTTTAGTATGGCTCATGGAAATTAAGTACGCCATCTGATAATGGCATGGTATTAACTATGTTGGCTGCAATAGTTTTGGGACACAAGGTGATGAGAAAATTGCACAGTAGAGACATTATTAGAATTATAAGCATAATTGTCACAATCAAAAGTATTGTCACACTACTTAAAATTATCATAAATACCAGGTACAGGTATAGGAAAAAACATGTATACCCTACCCCCTATTCCCTTCCCCCAATTCAATCTTGCTCAATATAAGTGTAGCAAATTTCATGCGGAACACATTTGGCTCCAAACATTGAAAAAGGAGGGGGAGGGGAGAGAGTGCGGCTATCTCTTGGCATTCATTTTGGAAGCATCGAGGGAAAAGTGTATCAACACATTCGATTTTTATGTGTCTTGAAGGAAAAATCACTTTCAAAAAAACAACTTTCATAGCAAATTTTTGTGATGGGTTTGAAATCATACCTTGCTAGCAACAATAACACAAATCTCTGTCACTGCAAGTGACGTATGTGCCATTTGCTGTGAGGCTCGTCGGTAGGTAATGAACGTCCGGCTGCCTCCACTATTGTTAACATTTGCCGACAGTCCGGATGGGGTTTCAGTGATCAGATCACACCCAGACACTAGCCTGTCCTTGTCTTCATATAATACCCTGTACAAAAATAATGATGAATGTCTTGTCTAAATTTTCTTTTTTTGTAGAGCCAGTTGTATGAACATTGGACAAAGTTATCCACTGGAAGGATGCACTGGATATAAGGATAGATTTGTTGAATAACACTCTTCAACTAATCCTTAATTTATTAAACAAGGGCTGGCTGTACAAAGGCTGGATAGTGCTATCCTCCAGATAAATCCTTATACAGCAGAATAACTTTATCCAAACTTTGTACAACTGGCTCAAGCTCTTTAATCAAAGGTTAGAGACTGATGACACTGACGAGACTGAGTGGTCAAATATATCAATAATATCTTATCAGACATACCCAATATCAGTCAGAGGAGGTTTATCTAACCCTCTTCTGTAACACAGAAAGCATGAGGGCTGTCTGATAGAACCAAGATTAAGGTCAGCCGACAACCCGGCAGGGGACTTCTCTATACATGTATATCCTGGTGGCGGTTTTTCCCCATGACTCTTAAATATCACAGCCAAGTCAGTAATTGGCTCAAGGAAGGTAGTTTCTCCATCCCCCAGCTTGTCTACATCAGGTCTGCTTGTTTTGCCAAGTCCGGCTACGACAAAATAGTCGGCCACTCGCTGGGGCTTTTCCTTGTCAGCCATGCTTGATGGTACATGTCTGGAAAAGAAGAAATCATAGTTATTCACCAACAAATCATCATTATCATTGTTTCAATAGCTATAATTGCTAAGTGATGTTTTCACCACTGTCATTCAAGAATCCTAATCAATAACAATTATTTTTGAACGGGTCTTTCTTGTGTCAAAATTCCTTTCATACTTTTAACAGCACAAGACAACTACATTTTAATTGCAATAAATGACATGACAATGACAATATATTTACTTATCAAACTCATTAATATTCATTAGCCAAAAACAATAGAAAATCATGACCGTGAAGAGTGTTGTAACTTCGGATACAAAATTCTCTTCATTTGCATAAACTTAAACTTGGATTTTCTTGGTTAGATTCACTTTTTTTCCTAAAATTTTAGTAAAACACGATAGAGTTAACCTAGACCTTTGATAAGCCATTTACAACATTCGCGTCGTCTTCGGCTCGTGGTTGTAAATCTGATACAACACGGCCACTCATGTTGTAAACATTACTTGCACCTGGAATTTACACATGTAGTTACAGATTGAAAGATAAACGCAACAATTAATTAGGTGCAAGCTATATGGAATAACCACATAGCATTTAGACAACCTAATGACCCTTGAAACACTAATACAAAATATAACCCTACTTTGTTTAAGTAGTCTACAACTTTTGCGTCCGTGTTGTATCAGAATTTTCAATTATTCGCCTTCAGCTCGTGTTGTGAATTCTGATACAACGTGGCTGCTCATGTTGTAAACACTAGACCTACCAAATATGATGCTGTGATGAAATCTACTACGCTCAACAGAAGACAAATCCAAGCAATTTTCTCTTTGACCTTTGAATCACTAATAATAGTGGAAGCATGCCAGATAATGCTAGTATTTGTTTACAATTCTTTGGCAAATACAAAAATGAGTATGCACATGCATTCATAAAGGAACTTACCATAATCCCCAAAACAGAATATCTTATATGGTCATGATATCATAAAGATTTAAAATGTGCTAATAAAAAATATCAATGTACAAATATATATGAGCATAAGGATCAACTTCTCAAAAGAGCAAAGGTTACATCATCAACTGTCAAAATAAACCAGCTGAGGAGCTTAAGAGTTGAGCATAGAAAAAATACAATTTTTGCAATGATAGTGATGTTTCATATAGACTGCAAAGCTAAAGTATGTTCTGGAGGTTAAATGATATCCGGTTTGCTTAATCGCAGTAAAAAGCTGTCTCGGGAGTCTATTATTATGCCTGATACAGACAATTTTTGGGGGTTTATCGTATGGTTGTAGAAATTTATAACAACCACTAGTAGACTAGACCTGTCAAAGGAAACGTATCTTGATCAAAGAAAGTGAAATCACCACCCTTATCACTAATTAATGTCATTCTCTTATCATTGTTATTGTAATAAATACACACAATGTCAGTGAAATTTGACAAGTACTACTACATTCAAATCTCGACTTGCTTAAGCACAAATATACCTACATTTCAAAAAATTGAAGCCAATAAACCACAATTTTCATTACCCCTCGAATAACCCTCTTCTCAATCTAGTCGCCACAGAGCGTTAAAGATGAATAATCAATTAAATCAGCTGTTTATTTGCTTACATGTGTTGTTAAAGATAGCATTTTGAGAATGGTTATTTTGACCCACATACAAAAATATATCATAATATAGCTTAATATTTTCATCTAATATTGTTAATCCAAATCAAATCGTAAACATTTCTATGCTTTAATATTCTGTCTAGACCAAAATATTTTATTCATGCCACAATTCCATTCCTCTACCAAAACATATAAGACTTACTCTAAAAATCTGGTTTTCGAACCAGAGTAGCATTGAACACCATGCATCCGTTTTAATGAATAACTTCATGAGGCTTTTTGTAATCTTAGGAAAGGTTAAAAAATAACTGTAGGTTCTAGTATTCCTCACAATTCAACTGATAAAACAAAAAAAAACAGCTAAATATAATTAATTCACTGTACGTGTAGTTCAACATCCGCAGCTTACGTTTCAAATATAGACGAAGTCTGAAGCAGAGTGAATGCGGTCGTAAAATTAAAAATATAAATCCAATTTTGTATTGATTTAAACTAAACTCGTTATAAAACGGCACAGAGTGTATACCAATTGCCTGGGGATATGGATTTTTTATTTGGATGTCGTAGTATTATTCTAAAGTCAAATAGGAGGGTGTAACTGAATGGTCTTCCATTCATTCGAAGAAGATCAGGATATGATGTAAAGACATTGAAAAATGGCTTGAAAATCGATCTCGAGATATAGGTGAAGTTAAAACAGAGGGTGATTTTACTAGAGGTAGTCCTTTAAGAGGCAGACACTTGGGAAAATATAGCGTAGAGAAGATTTGGCTGGATAAAATACGTAGTGCAATAGAACGAAATGGCCTACACACCAACACTCGTCAACGTTGAAAACCAAGAACTTAGACACGTTAAATCAAAGTTCCTGGTCGTACAACGTTCAAAAGTGTCTCCTGAAGTGTAAATAAGGCAAATTTTCAAACAAAGTTGGTGAATAAGACAAGATTGAATCCTTTGACCTTGGGCAAATACATTCTACAGCACCAAACATCCTGCCAAGGTTAACACCAGACGCTTGTTTTGGTCACTTTGAACAACCTTTTCTTCAAAATTTCTACCCATACGTACCTTAAACAGCCATAATGCCTTTAGTTGCTCCTCGATTCATCCTTCTGCGTGAATTAAACCATCGTTTAGGGTCGTAAAATTGAATTTTCATGCGATAAACAAAGCACTTCTAGTAAACACGAGGAACGTGAACAACATCAGCCAGGTTACAGAGTCATTGACAAAATACGACGCACGGGGACCCCGGAGGGGCTATATTGGCCGAGTGTTCCGGTCATGTGAGGTAGCTTCCCCTTTGTTTAAGTTTCAGAAAATTGTTGAAGCATTAACTCATTCGCTAAATTGCGTCCACTGTAAAACAATAGATGGCGTCTACACAAAGAAGATACATTTGGCTTCTGTTGCAAGAATGGCAAATGAAAAATGTTTGATAGCTTCCCAAATGGGAAATGTTGTTCATGTTTTCAGCTGTTTTTTTCTTCATTTCATTGAAGTATAAGACCTAGAAAAACTGATGACCTTGGTAATGACTGAAAGTTAACACCCTCTTGGGTATTCTATTATGGAAATTTTTGTGAAAAACCAAAACTGTCCTCATAATAAGTATGTATTGTCTTTTCAGTCCTGGAAACATCTTAAATTTTTACTAAAAAAAAAATTTAAAATGCCCTTGATATCATTTGGACATGCAACGATCAAGGAGAATTTAATTCTCGATCATCTAAAAAGTAAAGAAAAAAAAAGATAATCCAAAGATGAAAATTATTTTTTGCCATGTTTCCTTGTCTAGTTTATCCATATTTTTTTATGCATCTTCTCAATATCTAGACAAAAAAGGAATGGCAATCTAGGGAAAGACACATATGTGATTGGGAAAAACAAACAAGTTCTAGACTCTTCAGACATTTTCCCATTTACACATGGGTGTGGTCCTCGTATGGGTATCTGGTTCTATTTAGGGATAAGTTAGATGCAGGCACCTCCAAACTGTAGATGCATGATGAAGAATCCCCACCCCTTTACAGGGAATCCCAACAAGTAATACAGCTGTTTACCGATAACTACAAAGGATGTAGCACATTTTATTCACTCAAAGATGTTTTCAGTCACAATTACCCCTTTTTAAGATGTTTTCTTGTCATTGTCCTGGGGTTTTGTACACAATTTTAGAGCATAAAATAGATAAGTATGACTATAGTTAATATTTATTCACATATGTTTAGGCACAGGTTTTGGTGAACCAACACATTTCAGTGTGAAGCTTGTTGTTTTACAGGGCATGCATTACCATGAACACTACACAAGTTTTTGACATCTTTTTGAGAACTTTGATGGAATTCTTCATCGCTAATCAATAGGTAAAATCTGCCATTTAGGCTATGTTCACACTATACCAGATAGCTTTTTAAGACGGCACATGATATTCCCGGTCCCAATGTGAACGGGAGTGAAATGGAGCACGAGCCAACATTTTGTCAACAGCAGATATTTCCATCGCCCTCTCTTAACTACATACCAGATCGTGCTGTTCACACTGTACTTTAATTGACATAAAAACCTATCTGATACAAAGTGTATCACTTTTGAAACCGGAGCGGAGCAACACCTATCCGATACAAAAATCACTCCAAAAACAAGCGTTCCATGTGTGAACAGAGGGCCTATCCAGTATACTTTTTTCGATTGCTATCCAGAATAGTGTGAACATACAGTAGCCTTACTTTCATGTCTCAACATGTGGGGTTTGTAAATGAATGTAAAAACGTATCAGAAACTTGGTCTAGTGTTCATGGTAGTGTGCGTTGCGCTGTTATACACAATGGAGAGTATAAAATCTTGTTTATCTTCAGAAGTGTTTTCACATGGGTGTGGTCTTTGAATATATTATAGCTTCAGGCCTTTTCTTCTTCTGAAACACTTTGATCATTTTTCTTCTCAGAATCTTGTCTTTTCATGATCTCCATTTCAAACAATGATTCTTCTTTCAAAACTTTTTTCAATGCCCAATCCTCAACCTTAACCTTTAACCCAATTTCCTTTCTTCTCCTCAGAATCTCTCTGCTCATCATTTCCAGTTCCGATATGTTAACTCTCGGATCTTGAACTTTGATTTTCCTGTAAACTTCCAGTAGATGCTGAAGCTCGTCCCACTCAGCAGCTGTTTCATTGTACTGAACACTGAGGACTCCAGAACTCCTCGAAGTATCTCTAATTCCGTTTAATAAAGAGCTTAAAGCAAAGCACGCACCTAATATTGTAGAAGTACCGCCTAAAATCCCCCTTCCTTTTGGAGTAAGGCCAACTTTGTAGAAGTGCATAAGTCCAAATCCCCCAGCGCTTGAGACGCCAAATGCAAACGCCACTCTATCTATAAGACGTGCTATTTTCTCGTGTTTTTCTGAGCTATAATAACACGCTCCAGCAGCTATTCTACAGTCTCGATGAAGATTTGTGAAGATGTCATAGAACTCATTCCGAAGATTTTCATCCAATTCTTTGGATTTTGAAGAAGAATAAGAGAAAATCGAACCCATTTGTATCGCTTCCAAGGCGCTCTTCCAACTGCCTATGGATCTGATATCAACTCGAAGGTTATTCAAGCACAATTCTTTTTATAAACACATGTTTTTTATCAACTGTACAATAACCCTTCGTCCGCCATTAACGTTCTCTTTTTTGAAATGGGCTTTTGTTTACGAAGATATTCCGAATGTACTCCGAATATAGTCGGATTGCTGTCGGATTAAAACAACTGTGGTCGGAAGAGCGTCGACCGATCTAAATCTTTTAAAATAGGCTGAAAACTACGCAAAAAAATAGCATTTCCTTGGAACTCGAAATAAATTTGAGAAATTGAAGTATTCAATGTATGAAATTACTGAAAATTCATACCCAGTAATGAATAAACAAAATAAACAAAAGATTTCGTCGTGAGGGCATTGACATATTTCCCATGATGCAAGGGTTTCGGTGTTGTAAGAGGGAGGGCATTAGGAGCAATAAAGGGACCCCCCTATCAGAGGTGTCGTTCAGTATATAAACGCGTCGCTGCGGACAAGAAGGTGGCTTTTTTGAAGCCCATCGAGAAGCAAACTCCCGTTCACTACTCAAAAACCATGTCCAATTCAAACAACGTGGTATGTCTATAGTCTCCCTGCGTCGATATTTTGTCAATATGGCTCGTGAATGAACATTTTTCCCCGTGTTTTTTAGCCCAAGTTGTATCGTAGTGTAATCGAAGAGGTCATAAAAAATGTCAAGGAAGCATTTCTAAACGAAGGAGTCGACGAACAAGTCTTACAAGAATTAAAACAGGTAAAGAAATGCCCTTCCGGGAACGTTTGTTTTTGAGGTTTCCTTATAGTTAATAGCTCAACTTACATCAGTTGTTTCTCGTTGTTATCGTATATGATCTATTCGGCTTTGTAATCAATAGGATGTTGGCGTGTGGCTCGAAAAAATCACGTGTAAAATTCAACTGCTTCAAAATAAAAATAATTAAGCTCAAGTTTAAGTATTATACTTTTACAAAGTCTTTTCAGGTCATTTATAAAAGCATTCGGTATCGTGTTAAAGGATCCTGATTAAGATCATAAATTATATTCGGCATTTTGTAATAATCATTGATGGTTGGTCCTTTGAACAACGATCAATAAAACCACAAAATGGAAATTTTTTTCAAAATCAAATTTCTCACTTCGTATTATTTAAACTGGTAAAGCATCTAACAACCCGTATTGGTTTAGCGATCTGTAAAATTTAGATCATCGTGAAGCGGGTTGTTTTGAAGGGGAATCAGAGCCTGGTATTTAGTCAGCTGAAAGAGAGATCATCTCACTTTTGTCATACAAGTTGAGTGACATGTCATTTCTCTGCTGGTACTGCAATAAATTAATGCACATCGAAAGAGAACCTCACTGAGCTGCTTTTTTTCAGTGCTTAAGAACCTAGAGACTTTGATTGCAGTTTTGGAGTCTTTTGGGAGTGATATATTCAAAGTTTGTAACAGCTGTTTTTGATGATCAGACGTAGTAATATTTGCTGTTTTGTTAACCCCTTGAAATATAACACCTACTGGTAATCCTATTGGTTGAAAAAGACACCATGTGTAATAATAAACACCTTTACTTTTACGCAATGAAATCTGATAGAATATGTTTGGATAAAAAAATTGATTTTCAATACTTGTTTTCTCCTAGATATGGGAAAATAAACTGCTGCAATCTAGAGCTGTGGATGGCATGCCTGCAGATAATCAACAAGCCAGACAGCAGTATATGTACCCTCATATCGTACAAAATAACCCTGGGTTACATATACCTGTGACATCTGCCATAGCAAGGCCACAACAACAAGGTTTGATAGATATTAATGGGTATCATTGTAATCAATGGGCGTGCACATTTTGCAGTCATTTTTAAATCTTGTTTCTTGGCCAATAGTTTTAGAAATTTCTCCCTGTTCAATGGATAATCAATATTGTTTTGTTTCAGTCGCAATGAGCCATGGACCATCAGTGCAGATACCAGTTCCCAGTAACATCACCCATCGACCAGGAACAACTAGCCAGACAGCTATCATCATGCCTGAGTCTCATGCACAAGCACAAACACATGTACATGCATTGAGCCAAATGGTTAGTTTTGAATTCAATAGATCTTTATGCACTAGAATCCACCTACCATACTTAACCATACCATAAGAAGCCAAATTCCTGGAATCTTACCCTTGTTCTTATAAACTAGCTATCAATTCTTTTGTAGACTGCAGCAGCTTCAGCTGCAACATTAGCTCTTCCTGGCATGCAACAAGTACAGGGTATCCAACAACCTCAACGAACTACAGGTATTCATTCCTTGTTGATACTATGACTATGATTTTGTCTATAGACACTTGATTGTGAGGTAGCAGGCTAAAAACATTGGCAATTAGCCTCAAATCTAAACTTCCTGCATCATTTTTAGTAGGTAGTTTCTTTTGTTCTGCTAATTTTCCCTGTTTTCTTGGTACCATATATGATTGTTGTTATTGATTTCCCAGTGACACAGGTACCCACAGCCTACCCAACAGCCAGAACAATCCAGGTTACACGTGCTCAACAACAGCAACTACAACAGCAGCAACAACAGGATACGACACAAGTGAAAACTAACAAGCCAGTGAGTATTAGATTTCAAAGATGATAGACTAGAAATGTTACTTATTGAAGACAGCAAAGAGTTCCAAAGTAGTAGAGCAGCAACTGAGAAAGAATGTAAACCATTACTTGAAATTATACTATTGTTGGTTAGCTGACACCTCTGCCACAAATTATTAGTCATTTGCCAATGAAACTAAGTAGTTTAAAGTAGTTCTACATAGCTAGTACTTGTTTCACAGATACTGTACATTAATGGCACACTTATTAAATAGCTTTTGACTTTCATTCCAGCCACAGATGATAATCCAAGTTGATGGAGTAAATGACAGTGACAGTGATGGCGATGATGATGACGATTTTGGTGATGATCAAGACGAGGAAGAGAATGAACGAACTGTTAATCAAGAACTAGAGGAGGAGCAAGTACCAGAGGTAAAATAACTCAGTATGACAGTAAATATGATATTTGCAAATGTTTGGTTAACCTTGATTTGCCATGCTTGATTACATAAATTGCCCTATTAACAGAAAATTTGGTTCATGTACTGCTATTAATTGTACTCATCCCTACCCTGTTAAGTCATATTTAGTAAGCAGGGATCTTTATCATTTAAAAAAGTGCAATGACGAAGCATTTATTTATCTAAAGGAGGATCCATTGAACTCTGAAGATGATGACTCGGATGATGGAGCAACAGACTTGTTTGACACTGAAAATGTAGTGGTTTGTCAGTTTGACAAGGTAGGGTATTGCAGGATCTCGCACTCTGTCATCAGTCACTCTATCATTACTCAATCATTAATTCTTCATCAACCAGCTGTACAGCAACCCTGAAACAACCTCTAGGCAAATTCAAATTCTTATCAAATGAGAAGTTTTGCAGAAAAGGAGGATTTACAATGTCAGGGTTTTACCTTGGTTGATTCATTTTGGGGTCCACTGGACTTCCATCCCAATGCCTTAGGAGTCCCAAGTTAAAAAGAATAGAGTCTGAGGGCATGTACCTTTTCAAACATCTCTTCTTTCAAAAATCCGTTTTTGTTTGTGCATCCTATTCCAATATTTTTACGTAAAAGACGCAGAATTCTGCGTCTGGTAAAACCCTGCAATGTGGACCATCCTTGTACTAAAGTGTTTGCATGATTCATTATTCCAGATAGCAAGAAGTCGAAACAAATGGAAATTTCACCTCAAAGACGGCATAATGAACTTAAAAGGAAGAGATTATGTCTTTCAGAAAGCAACGGGAGAAGCAGAATGGTAGTGAAAAGGAATATGTAACAGTAAATGAGCAAACGAATGCATATCTTGACCAGTGAATCTTGCAAAGCCATTGTCAGCTACCCAGGAATTTATGAAATTGAAAATAAGAATTAGATATAATCTACTGTCAGCCTCTGTCAACCAGTTCATGGAACACAAGTTTAATAGGAGAATAACGACCAAAGAAATAGAGAAGGCTATCGTTGTAGAACATGTATTATTTACTGCGAATACTCGGAAGGTCGCACCATCTTAAGTCGTTTTTGTTCTCTTTGTGGTGTAACAAAATGTGTGAAGTGAAGTGAAGTCTTTATTTAACAAGGGTGACACTTCATGAAACTGGCTAACCATTACTATTACAGCCCTGTATTGTATAAATGTCAAATGTCGTATTATAATTTAATGTCAAGTATCAGGTGACCAAATGTATCAAGTCTCAGATGCTCAGCGATTGGGCAACACCAAACAATGGGAAGCCATTTTAGTGTACAAGTCCTATATTTCTTCTCGCATTTTAGAGCTAAGACATCATTTCTTAGCATGTAGAAATATCTAAACCGACTCTCTGAGATAAAAAAAAAACGTCATTTCTCCTACATATATCAACCTGTACATTGTAATATAAAATTGTCCAAATTGAATATTGTCAAATAAATGTTCTTGTGGCATCCATAATCAACAAATACTTGTTGATAACTCAACTCACGAATAAATTTCACAAATATACAAGTAGGAAAATGAAGGGACTTGGCAGTTGTGAAGATTTTGATTTGCGCATTGAAAATGATATGAACCCATGCGATTATGCGAATGAAAATTTTCTGACCCTAGAACTTTTTCACTGCCGGTCTTTCATGACCACCTTTTCAGAGATTCAAAAGTGGAGTCTTAACCCTCCTGCCCCCTGACAAAGAGGGAAAATCTTCAAGTATTGTCTACTTTTTGCAACAGTTTTTCAACCTGCAACAATTGTTTTGTTGTATGTTGCGTAACAAGTTGCATGATTTTGTTGCGCGTATTTCCGCACCTTTAGACTAGACGAAACTTGGTCATCCCATTCTCTTTCATCTCTTTGGATTTTTATTTTATCTCATTTTGTCATTTTTTCTTTCATTCGTGCTAAATTTAGGCAGTCGGTTGTTATGGCATTCTTACGAAGACTCGGAAATTCGGATTCATACACAAATTCCGTATCCAAACACACCCACAAGGGGTTGTTTTATTATACATTTTTAGCCTCCAAAGTGAACAAACAAAGAGGGATGCTGAACAATTTACCCTCTCTTGCTTAGATTTTTTATCACTATCGCGGAAAAATAAAACATACTAAAAAAAATCAAAACTTTCGACGCAAAAATGATGAAGTTCAATGATATTTTTCATAACTTTTAGTTTTATCACTATAGCGAATCAACGGTGGGTTTAGAGGGAATTATGGGTGCAGGCTTTATTAAAGAATACGTGACTATTTTGTGGACAGGTTAGACCGAACAATAGAGAAAATATGAATTGACACAAGCACCAGCTATACGCAGCACTAAAAAGTTGGGAAAAACACTCCAGAAAGCAAAAGGGATGCTCAGAGTTCCATAGAAAGTAAATGGCGAATATGACGGACACCAGCAAAGACATTGAGAATGATAAAAACCATTCGACCATCAGAATCTTGGAAGACTTTTCTTCTCGTACGACCCTCCATGGAGTCAACTCCATTGCCGATTCTAAAACAAGGGCAGGAAAGATAACCTGGTCGGTGTTGTTGTTACTAGCATTCGCTTACACAGTCAAGTCCACTTATTATTCGTTCATTCGATATACGTCGCGTCCTTTCTCGACTGAAGTCACGGAGCAATTCGCTGGCGACTCGGGTCTAAAGTTTCCCGCTATTACTCTTTGTTCTATGAACCTGTTCGTTAAGCGCAAAATAGAACTCCACGATGATCATCCGCTGTTTGAGAAGTACGGGCTGAACCTAGACATCTGTAAGCAAACGAAAGCTATGCGGCAGGAGTATAACATGACATGTGGGCACCTCCTGATGTGCACTGCTGATGTTCCTGAATTTCATCCAGGGCATGGATGCCGCACGGCAAATAAACTGATGAAAGCTATATCAGCAACTCCCGGGAATAATTTCTCGATGAACTTTGACGAACAATTCCGAAAGAGGTATGGTCCTGAACTAGAGCACAGTTTGTCAAAGATGTGTAGATTTGGCCAAGAACATTGCACGTCCAAAGATTTCACGGAATACGTCACGAGCCAGGGAAACTGCTTCCAGTTTAATGGAGATGTTGATAATGTGACTTATTCTTTCGGTGTTGAAAGCATGACGTTGATTCTGGATGCCAAGGTGGACGATTACACCAAGAGTCCTCAGTTTACAGAAGGATTCAAGTTTTATATTCATGACCAAGGAACTTATAACTCACCTGAAGGTGGATTCGTTGTCTCTCCAGGAAACATTGCAACCGTTACCGCCCAACAGAAAAAGGTGAGAATAAAGGGCTTTCCTTTCCCCCTCTCTCCCTCCTCGCCTTACTTTTCCCCCTCCCTCTTCCCTGGAAAGCCTGTTACATTCTTAAAGAACGTCTGTTTTCTCAGGCTATCGGAGAAAAAGTTGCTTCTGAGACTTTCAAAACGAAAAAACGAATGTGGTCGTGTAATGCCGAGTTATTTTATAAAATTACACCCTCTCCACATATATTTATCTAGATGATATACCTCGAAGATCCATTCAAGAGTAACTGCACTAAAAGAAAGCTCCAGAGCTATCGCACCTACACTATCGGTGGTTGTCTGAATGAATGCTTTCAAGATATGGTGGTGGAGCGGTGCGGATGCCGAACTCTTGGCTACACTCTGCGCAACGGTACGGTATTCATATTCGAATATGATAAAACTATGATGCATTTGAGCAAATTTGTTGAGTTTGAACCCGGTAATTCGTAGCATCATCACTTTAGAAAGGAACCGTTAATAAGTAAAACTCCTCTTGGACCAGTGCATTTTAGAGATGCGTTGTTCCAAGAAGAAAATGACAACGACTTTGTCATATACAGTCAATCTCGTAAACGTTGTCCAGATAAAAAGTCATCTTGACTTCAAGAAATGTCACGTGTTTCATTATGTATTCAACTTTTGCGCACGTGGAAATACGCAACTTGCTCGCGACTTGGAGG
>WUCR03076610.1:0-18023 GCA_009858155.3 Phymanthus crucifer
CCTATACATCCCTCGGGCCTGCGGCCCTCGGGATGTATAGGGCTTAAAGCCTCCGTTCTCGGTATTTAACTCTAACTAAGATAACAAGGTCCAGACTTTGACCAGCCTAGACCTGAGGGGTTGTTGTTTCAGATTAACGATAGGGCAGTCCTATGCCGGAAATCGTTTCTTAACCGACTGATTGCACTTTTACGGTTATCCTCCGTCCCTACTTTCTTTCCAAATAGATAATTGTATTTTAATTTAAAAATCTCATGATAGATTTGCCTCGAGCTACAACATACAATAATACAATGAATCAGGTCGAACAAATCAAATTACCCAACATTAAGAAATAGTCATAGTCGACGCTGGGAATGCGTCGAGGCTGAACTTGAAATCAAACTCGCCGACATTTAGTAGTAAACTCTTAGCAAACAAAAACAGAGAGATCTCTACGATGGTTTACACGGAAGTCATCATCGATGAGCACTAATAAGTAATTAGTTTTAAATGAGTCATTCCTTTGTTGTTTTTCGAAAAAGCAAATAAATCACCAAAGAAACAAAGAGTGTCGTCGTCAACAGTTCTGAACGAAGTACTATCATAGGATGGGATTATTTCCAAGATTATTAGATAACATTATCAAAATGTCCAATGCAATGATGGCAGCCATGTTTGTTGATCGAAGAATTGTGGAAACTTTTTCCCCCTGTGTTAAATCATCTCTCGTTAGTAAAACAAAATGGCTTTATGATGCGGCTCTGTTATATAGCCACCTAAGCCAAGACCATAAAGTCAAAGTTATCAAGATTTTGGAAACTTTTCTTCAGTTTTCCTCGTTAGCAAAATCAAAATGTCAATCTACTATATAGCTTAAACTTTGTTTCATTATGGTAGGTAATCTATATGACACGAGTCATATGTGGACAACTTCCCAATCAAACTAAAGTTCAGTCCTATGAGTTCAACAAAAAAGCAAGATCTACAAGGCACCTACTATATTGGATCATATCAGATAATGGCGATAAGGATCTTGACACGAATGTCTATGCCATGTTCGTTCCTCAAGATTTATACCTTTTGTTGCTCGTAAAATCTGACATATTGTATTAATTTCTGTTATCTATTAGACTAATGTGTGATAAGCGCATAATAATTGAAGAAACAAATCAAAGATATTTCTGTGATTTTGGCGGGTTTGCCCGTTTACCCAACATGGCGGCTGTAAGAGAAATGGTGGCAGCGGTGGTGTAGTCAAACAAGGGCCGGACGAAGCGGTTTGAATTCCGTGAGTCTGTGAGTGGAGTTTTCTGGCAAGAGGATTTCTTTGGTTTTGAGTTCCATTTTGTGATTGTTAGATTTTACCCATTTCGATTCTTTTAAAAGTAAACTGGTCAACTCCGATGAACATTCGAAACAACAGTATATAGTTACGAATTCACCACGCACGAGAGCACGGTCGCTCATTTCTAAATGTTAGAATGGAATAACTTGCAACGATAATCTATTTCAAACATTTCATTTACGTCTCTATTGCTCCTAACGTGTGACAAAATTCTATTAAAGTAAAGTTACTTGTTCAAATTTTTCTTTCTGTTATACGAGTCATGATCGACGAAGGCAATGACAAGTTGTTGCCTAAACAAGCTTCATTTCTCCAATCCATGCTTAATTCCCTAAGTGTACATACCCAGGGGAAAAAATGAAATTAGGATTAAACTTTTACTAGAAGATTTGATTCATTGTTTACTTAACAAAGCCTTTGAATGTCAAGAAATCCCTCGTACATTAGACCGATCCCGGCTATGTTTCATTAACCAGCCAAACAATGGAAAGTTTTCCCAATGGAATACAGAATGTCCGACCAACAAACTCGAATTTATAAGACGTTCAAGTTGTTATCGATTCTTTTGTAAATGTAGCTTTAGAATGGTTTATTTTATGACAGACATTTATAATTTTTCATCAACAATTGGTGTTTGTTCCACGCTGTATATCAGAAACAAATTTTAGCTTGTCCCACGTAGCAATCAACAGTATCTAGGGAGGGAGAACAATAGATGCGGGATCGGTCTAGTCTCTTTCTCTTTGGTTTTTAATTATTTTTTTACGAGGAACTGAAGGTGTTTGGGTAGGTATTGGGCATATAAAGATAATATTGGGATTGCACTTTCCTGACACTTCGATGAACAAACAATTAGGTCGATTAAGTAGAGTTGCAAAGTGATTATTACAACAGCCATTGATTAAAAACGGGGAGACATGGTGGTTACCTTTCAAAAATCTAGATATTGTTTTGTCACTTTTTTTTTTCCGTTGTTTGAATTGTATCTATTTTGCTCATGTGAATCCCAGAAGAACGAAAATAGAAAAACACGTGCCTAGAAAGAAAGGAAGAGTGAAGGGACGGAGACGAGAGACCAGTATTTAGTGAAGAAGTAAAAAAGTAAATTAATGACGACGAAAAAGGGAAAGGGACCGGAAAACTGAAAAAAGAGAAAATAAAAAGACGAATAAGTTTATGGTAGAAAAAGGCGAAAATAAGAACTGGAACAAACAACGGATAAGGCATCTAGTGTGCTAATACAGCAACACAAATGAAATGCCTGTTACAATCCAAGGACCGCGGAGCATCCTAACAAGTGGTGGGGCCAAGACTCAAAAATATGAGAGAACAGATGCAGAAGTCAAAATATGGGGGGGCCGAGTGTGAAAAATTAGTGGATATTAGTAAAAAAGTGGTGGGGCCGCGGCCCTACCAGCACCTCCCCCTCCGCGGTCCCTGCAATCCAAGGTATTATTGTTCGTTGTGTCTGCAACCAAGCTCGTAAATCTAGCAATTTTGATTGTCAAAATTAAAAAGGTCTTGTCTGAAGATATCATTTACTAGGGACGGGCCGCTGTAATAAAGACAGAAGGACATAATCGCCGTCATGTCTGAAGTCCATACGACGCTCCAGGCTCTACGGATGTCTCGGAAGTATGGTCCGCTTACGGGCACGTTAAGTTTTTTTGATTTATTTTTGGACGTGGTTTGAATCCCACCGTAATCAACTTTTTCCAATCTGTTTTTCTTACAATTGATCTTTGCATTTTTCATGAACAGCAAATTTTTGGAGTTCCATTTTAGATGAACAAAACGGATATTTCCGTCATGTCTGAAGCTGTAGACGCTCCAGCTCTGCGCATGTCTCGGAACTATGGTTTATGTTTCTTGAGATGTTTTCAAGCAGCCATGTTTTTTCCTTAGGAAATTTAGCGCATGCGCATACTTTTTTCAGCCCTGTTCTGTCAAGAGCAAATGATCGTTGGCTATGAAGAGATCGGCTTTTTACTTTTAAAGAAATGAAAAGTGCGCGAATTGTCATGCAGTTTTGAGGACGCTGTCCAGAGGTAGTGAAGAGGTTTTAGGAGAAGCCGTGGTTTGGGACCGAAGATTAGCTAGCTATATCAGACGAAAACCACATTCTACATGGATACGTCTTACAGCATGTTCAGTAGGCATAGCCACTATTGTACACTGAGCATATTCGTGATTACCAGAACAGCTCGTGGAAACTCAGGTTATCTGTTGGCTGTTACATTTATTAACTGCAGAATCTTTGTCGGGTCAAATTACAAACCTTATTGGTGCATGGAAATCAACTATAAAGAAACGTCGACTTGATAAACTGCTATATTTAGGCTATATTTAGGCTCTTGTAATAAGGCATTCCCTATGGGTGGTTGTGGCTTTTATGTTCTAGAAGGCATTACTTTCTTCTTCGTTCTCGGTGCTGCATGAGGCCTTCTGTTATGGGCACCACATGGCCCACGATCAACATGTTTTCATGTACGTTTTGCAGTAAATGAAAAGAATTTTCTACCAAATGACTAAATATGCAACTCAGGCTAAACGATATTGATATTTACTGTGATATCATGGATGACTTTCGTCTGGTGGCTTGTTGTTCACCTGATTACTGCTCCCATAAACCACAAATTGCCAGTTCCTCAAAATGATTGATTAAAAACGATCTAACGGAAATCTTATAGTAAAACTCCGCCATGATGTAGAACTTAGGTACTCGACAGAATGTAAGAGCCGTTGTTCCTTTTGAAAATAAAGTCATTACTCACTCAGTTCACGACCGAAAAATGACTTTCCGAAAATTTCCTTACCGATTACCCGGTTATCTTTAAAAACCTTTTCTCGAAAGAAAGCTAGTGGTAGTAAGTGCAACTTCCTGAAGAATTGCCCAATGTTAACCCTTTTACTCCGAACACGAGAGATAAATGCAACACTGATGTTCCAATATTGTGTAAGTTTGGTGTCTTGTTCGCTCGTCCAGTCCTGACACGATGCGAGATTACCTCACATGATGCAACCACCAAAATATGACAAACCTCAGCTTTCTGTCAATGACAAAGTTATTGAATAAATAAACAATTCGTGAAATCTTGACTGGTTCATCTAGGGGTAATAATTATAGGAATATTTGGTAGAGGAAGAGCAGGAATATCGGTAAGTTTTCAACGAAAATATTACTATAAATCGTTTTGAATTAGACCGCTTATCATCAGAAATGTAACGGGAATAACCCGATTGAGATAAATTTGGTTTAAAAGAATTTAGATTCGGAAGAAGCCTGTTTAAAATAAGTGGGTTGTTCTTGCCAGTTGTGAGAATGAACGGTGGTAAATTGCTGGAAAATAGTTTATTCTTGAACTGTTTCAAATGTTGATATGTTTACCAAGGATTTTAACGTGTACTCGTACTACAAAAGCGTGTTTTACTCGCAATTCAATACACTTTGTAATAGTATCAAATATATCGAAAGATTATCATACCATATTTAGTCTCATCATTTCTTAGTTTTAGTGTTTCTCGAGACAGAACTATCCTAAAATACAGTAGTTTTTTTCGTGGTACTTTTTTTTATAAGATTTCATGAAAATTTGCTGAGTATTGTTCGTGTTTGTGGTTGAGATGACAGAGACAATGTGGTTGAAGATCAACCTGTTGAGGTTGACAAAAATCAACAACCGTACAATGAGCCATGTCACAAACACCCGAGTGAAACTCAGAGCCATAAGAATTGAGATGTTAAGAAAGGGATAAAGAGAGGAATGAGGAAAAGAACAACAAAAAAATAAGAAAAGAATAAGGGTTTATTTAGTGTTAAACGTTTAACGCAAGAGAAATCAGAGCATTCAAAATACCTGTTCTTTATAGGAATTTTGCTTTGAAGTACTGTCGATTTTTCAAGAACTTAAATATCACACGTTTGCAGTCTAGAAACTCACTTTTCTTGACAAATCGAAATTTATTTATACTGACTGATAGCAGGAGATGAAGGTTTAAAGCTATATGATAAATAAGATGTTCAATTTTAGCCACAGAAAAGACCTGCAATCAAAATACCACTTCACATCACAGATATATCATCATTGCTGTTTTAATCAACAATTTTGTTTAAAAAATTCAGAGACCGAAACTGATAGTAGCTACAAATTTTTTTTGGAAGAACAGTTTTGCGGTTTTTATAATTTTATTTAAGGAAACTTTCTTCCAAAAGTTGTCGCCTTGGGCGTTTTTTTTTCTTCTTTTTTTCACTGGGACAGCCATGTTAACCTAAACACAGGAATAAAGTTTACTGTGCCACGATACATTCAAATGCTTCTTGATAAATAAAAGACATTTTATCATAAATGGCCTGTGTCTGCATTCAAGGTCCGCTTAAGAAACTGTGCATAGCTACGTATTCTTGGTTTGGCAGTATTTCAGCCTTTTGCTGGCTCCAACGATGTTACTTTACTGACATCTGTGGGTGAAATGCACGACTTATGAGTTTGCTTGAATTCATAGTTGGAAGCAAGATGAAGATTGCCCTCGTGTTCTGCCTGGCTTTTGCCGTTGCAGCGGTTCAGTCTGATAGAGGTAATGACGATTAAAATTTTTTCCCTTTTTTCTCTTACTGTCACTCGTTTTGAATAGCCCTGTAAACAACATCCCATCATCATAATAATAATTAATATTAATAATTTATTATTTATCACGCGCAAATTAACATTGAAAGAGGATCAAATGCACATTATCAGGATGAAATATATAAAAATTAGGAATCAGTTGTTCTGTTGGCGATATTGGATAACCAATGGCAAAAGGCGATGAAACACGGTGTGATAACCAGCTGCAACGAAGCGTCATAGACAACTAATGTAGCAATTTATCATTAGGCTCCTTTTGCTGTCAAATGTATTATGCGTTCATGATATTTTCTCTTTTTTATTTCTAGTACCATCATTTGTACAGTACCTTAGAGAAAGAAGTAAGTACAAAGAAGGGACGTGTTTTTTTATGACAATAGATTTCGTATGACAGGGAATGCTTTTGCCTTTGCCATGTCTTGATGTCGTGACGTGACTTGCGTGACGTGACGTGACATGCTTAACAGGGCTTTTGTTTGTCACAGGAAGCCCATGTGGAGGAAGTTGTGCCCCAAGTTGTGCTCCTGCATGTACCGACTCTTGCTGTTCTCAAGCTCCGCCCATGGCTCCACCCATGCCTCCTCCAATGCCCATGCCAATGCCCATGCCAATGCCACCCCAACAGCAGTGTGCTCCTCAGTGTACTGACTTCATGTCTATGGCACCACCAGCATCTCCGTGCCCACAGCAATGCTTAGAAACTAGCTGTTGTGCCCCGCCAGCACTGCCTCCACCTCCACCACCACAACCACGAATGCCTCCTCCGCCATGCCCACCAGGCTGTCCTTCTGCTTGCTATCCAGCCTGTAGCCAAGTATGCTGCAATCCACCACCTTTGCCACCACCAATGCCACCAGCAATGTCGGTCCAACCAATGCAATGCCAACCTTCTTGTGCTCCAACATGCTGCCAGGGTGCTCCACCAATGGGCATGCCAATGCCACCTCAGCCAATGATGATGCCACCTCAACCAATGATGATGCCACCACCTGTGCCAATGCCAATGCCAATGCCAATGCCTATGCCAATGCCAATGCCTATGGCACCACAATCGTGCCCTGCACCATGCGCTAGATCTTGCGCACCCAAATGCAAGCCAGAATGCTGTGACAGAAAGTAAAGACAATTCTTGACCCATCATTTGAACTACGACAGCCAATCAAGAAACTGCGACGACTCAACGTATATAAGAACGTATATCGTTTTATCGACAATTTAACATAAATGGACAAGATATAATAACAGACAGATGTTAAAGAGCATCTGAAGAAGAACAAAAAACTTGGCAAACATCGGTTCTTCTTAATCAACTGACGTCATCTTAACTTGTACTCATCTAAGATGAGATTCAAGTCCCATTCCTATCCGAGCGGATTTGTACGTATTTAAGAAAAATACAAGTGTCAAAGCAACCGAGATTTGATACGGAATATATTTTAATGTAATATATTGAACATCGTAGATCGTAGTAGTCAAGAGAAAGACGAAAAGGATACTTGGATATCAGTAATTCTTTGGGTGGATTTGCAGGTTTCGATGTGTACATATTTTAATGTCTTTTTTGGTTTGTTTGTGTGTGTGTATAAATGATGAACTCAGCAGAGGATACGGATTCATGATGCTATAATATATATTGAGGGGATTTGTTCATTGTTTATTTCACTAGGAATAGAAGTGTTAGAATTAAGCTTGATTTGATAGATTCTTTGCTGAATGCATAGGGTTTTTAGTGACTGATGGAATTGCTGTAGACAAATAAAGCACTCCTTCCTTTGGATCAAAATATCTAAACAATATTCTTGCAAAGAAAGCAGTTTGGACAAGGAGGTTGCGTGCCATAAGCTGAATAGACCCTTTCAGTTACGTGACAATGTTTTTCCATTTCAGACCACGTGTCATTCCCAAGAGTATCATTCCTTTGTTTAACGGTTGTGCATGAGAAGACACATGAATATGGATACCACTGAAACAAAGAATCATATTCTCTAGGGAATGACACGTGGTCTGAAATGGGAAAACATTGTAACGTAACTGAAAGGGTCTATTGCACTGTAATCAGAGCTGGCGCCTTGCATTGTCGGTCACGCGTTGCACGAGCAGCATCAATTTCCTAGTCGTTGCATGTAAACAACGTTGCACGTCGATATTCTTGGGAGATCATGCACAAAGCAATTCAATCACTGGAAAAATCGTGTGCTGTCCAGATCATGGAAGTCATTGTGACTTCCAACAAATCTCCATGATATTTCCAACCTTTTGGACACTTCCATGGTATGGAAATTTGTTAGAAGTCTACTTCCAACCTTTTGGACACTCCCATGGTATGAAAATTTGTTAGAAGTCTACTTCCAACCTTTTGGACACTCCCATGGTATGAAAATTTGTTGGAAGTATCATGGAAATTTGTTGGAAGTTAAAATTTCCATGATCTGGAGAGGACACGATTTTTCTAGTGAATATGAGGCTGCGGAGAAACGAGGACTGATCCAAAGATATTCTTTTGTTTCCCTGGAGCCTCCTCTTGAATTGCGATCACCTAACCTGAAAGTGGGCTATTTTGTATTCTAAATATCTCCTCCTGTTTCTCCAATCAAGATAATCTATATAACCACGTTTTCTCATTTGTAAACACGTGTCATTGGAATATCATTTCTTCATATCAAAAACATTGCATACATCACAGGCAGCCCAGGCTTTTCTCCTGTAGCGGTGCAAATATAAAGCATCGCTGCCTGTGATTATAAGCGACTGGAGTTCGAATCTAACGGAGATCGCCGAATATTTTTTCTTTTTTTTTTACCCATAAAATAAAGCCTTTCATAGTCAGAAAGGAATTTTCAACTATGAAAGGCTTCATTTTATGGGTTGAAAAAAAAGAAAAAAAATTCGGCGATATCCGTGAGATTCGAACTTCAGTCGCTTATAATCACAAGCAGCTCTGCCGCAATAGAAAACCCTGGGCTGCCTGTGCATATACATTTGAGGACATTTGAAATTGGTGACTGGTATATAACATTCCCACTACAGTATATCAAATATCCAAGATGGCGGAACTAGGAAAAGAATTCCTACGTCCACCGAAACGTTTTATGAATGAAAACAACGAATACAGTGGAGAGAAACCAAAGAAAACTTCTCGACAGCCAAAAGTAGACAGTGTTCTTTATGAAATAGAAGTGAAAGAAGTACAGTCATACGGAGCTGTCAACAAAGACCGTCAACAAAAGCAGATGATAACAGAAGGATTTTCAAAACCGATTTGCCCCACGCAAAACTCAATGAATACAGACGTTATTGGTACCAAAATGCGGGGAATTTATCCGACATTTATATTCTGGCGGCAAAAATAGGTATAGGATGTGCGTATTGGAGTTAATCTCGGTATTCCATGACTTGGTTGACTAAAAGGTAAGAATGCTTTGTTAAATATGTCTCTAAACAGCAGCGAAAAATTCAAGTTTGCCCCCATGAAATCGTAAAGGAATGACTTGAAACTCTTACCAGTTACATTATGGATGTTAATGTTCATATTTCCGGTGGTAAAAATGCGTTTTAGGTTATGATTTTTGAGAAATTGTCTCGAGAGCTTCAAAATTTGCCTTGTTTTCGAGTCAAATGTATGGCCGTCTGCAAGTAACGCCTGGCAGACATTTGATCCTGAGCTATTTGTCCGCAGTGATTTTGATATGATCAGTGCTGTACCTGATAGGACGCATAAACATATCATATCCATGCAAGAATCGTTTTCCCGAAAGAATGGCAAATACATGTTGCCACTATAAAGAAGTGGTTCAGAAAGGCGAAGCCCAAACAGAGTTGTGAAGGGAAGACTTTGTATCTTAGTTCTTTTGTTCCGTATGCAATCTTAGTATTTCAGCTTAGCCTCAGTTGACTCGAAGCAGTCCAGATCCACTTGGTTTTTCTGTGACTCATTTTCTTCCGTAAGTATATTTTCGTTGTGTTTTTTTAATGGTTTTCATTGGTTTCTTCATAATGGTCATAGTAGGCTTCAAATATAGTATTATCTTGTATAAATATTTTGCCTCGTAGAAACCGTTGCACGTTTGTAGCCCGAATAATGGATTTAATATGTACCGTTTTTGGGAATTTGAGCCATTACAAAGTGAAAAAAAACGACTCCATAAATCTGTACCCTATATATCATGCAAAACATTTTTTTTCATGACAGCATTTTATGTATACTCCCCTTCCCTACCAGACCCAACTGGAGGCAAACGTCGCCATCACATGTCATTTGAAATTACAGCTCGATTGATCATCAATGAAAAACTATGATGTATGCAAGAAACAGAAACAATTTACTTGGAACTAAATTTTCCGGTGGCTCTAACGCTTTCACACTTTCTTGTCAAAATCTACCCATTAATAGAAACTGGAAAAAGACATGTAAACAATTTTGTTGATAGTGAAGGTGTTGATATGACAACAAAGTTCATGAAATGTTTCAACTTTTATTTTCGCAACAATACTTGGCGTAACAAGATCAGGTTGGACACTCACTTTAACTTCTAAAATATACGTCCCAAACTGTAGCTTCGTAAACAATGACCACGACATGTATGGTACAATACAGCTGGGTACAGTTATTTACAAAGAAAAGTATGTGCAATTGATGTCCTCCGTATTGACTGTCATTGTCACTAAGCTAATATGTTCCAAAAACGTCGTCAGCCTTCTCGCTTGGTTTCTAATCCAGCACCTAATTCTATGAGGTGTTTTGAAATATTACAACACGGTACTACTGTAGTACTTTGTACCAGTCTTGAACGCGATCGATCCAAAGTCCACAGGACTGATAAAGGCTTGTTAACTTGTCTGATTTATTTTCCACATGGAGAAGGGCATGGCGCAGGGCATGGCGCGGGGCATGGCGCAGGGCATGGCGCGGGGCATGGCACAGGGCATGGCACGGGGCATGGAGGTGGTGGTGGTGGTGGGAAGTGATGGACATGCTGATGGACGGTCTGCACGGTGTGGCATGGTGGCATGCATGGCACTGGTGGTGGTGGAGGTGGTGGAGGAGGAGCGGGGTGGGTAATATGTGTGAAGACGTGTTGGTGGCTGTCGACTTGCATTGGTGGAGGAGATGGCATTGGTGCTGGTGGGGGTCCTGGTGGAGAAGCGTGGTATTGGATACTGTGGGAGACAGTTTGTTGGTGGCAAGGTGGTGGGCATGGAGCTGGTGGTAGTGGTGGTGGTGGAGGAGGACCGGGGTGCATCATGTGGGACACAACGTGTTGGTGATGGTGCAGAGTAATTGGTGGTGGTGGTGGTGGCGGAGGTGGTGGCGGAGGTGGTGGCGGAGGTGGAGGAGTACAGCAAGCCACTGAACAAGATGGTGCACACATAGGAGGAGAACAGGAATATCCACATTTCTTGCTTCCTGTAGAAAAAAACAACAAGACTTTTAATCATTAAATCTATTAAATTCCTGTATCAATTCTGTCTATCAAATCTATTATCGAATCTTATTGTTAGCTACCAGCTTGGGCTTCGGGTGCCACGATAAACAACTCCAATAGCACACATGAACACTTGTTGAATTATATATTATCATCAAAACAGAAACACAGGTCAAGAATAACAACTTGACAGCTTTACAGTGAAATACTCTTGAATACAAAATGGTCACAAAGAAATTGATAGAAAGATATTTTCGAAAACTTGAAATTTTACAAAATTTGTTGGCTGATTTATGAATACAATCGATCTGACCAAAATTGCATGACAAATATTGGCTCATGCTGTTCATATCTATAAGTAACAGTAAAGAGGAAAGATTATTCAATCTCTCTGCCCTTACTCTGAAGTCTTTTGACATTCAATCAAGAATATGATTTAACATTATAAGAATGGGTATGTCATTTCCTTCACAAAACCCAGCTCGCTATATTCTATTCTCATTCTGCTTGGTACGTTTGATTAAAGACTACATTAATGTTAATCAAATGGATTATTACCTTTTACACTCTTGGCTTCTGTGCACACGGCAACTGCCATAACGGCTAAAAAGACGAGTCGCAAATCCATAATTCTGCAGTAGAAACAAAATAAGAATTTTAAAGCAATGTATAAAGTAAAACAATTGAATCAAAGGACCTGTTTGTCTGTTTTAAAAAATGAGTAATATGTCCCTCTTCTTTTTTATTACTATTTTCTTCTAATTTGCAGCTGATATTGTGTATTTCAATATTCGTTACCTATAATGACCAGCTAGGCGCTCAAATAAAGAGTCTACAAGAGTTCTTTACACCATACGAAAGATCAGACCAGTTCACTACGTCTGAGTGACTTGACCATTATGTCATGCTATCCCATTTCAAATTTTAGCAAAAATCCTCATGCTTATATCGAACTACGAGCGCCTTTGCTGGCCTAAAAATGGACAATTAAACAATAACGAAACAGAAAACATCCGAAAAGTCATGTTTCTAAGTGTAGAAACCGGGAGGTTGCCATTCTTTCCGTTCTTAAGAGGGACGTGATCAGATTGTACTATAAAATGGTCAAAAAATCATTGATTTTAACTGAGATTCGTCTTCTCATTCCTTTGTCGATGGACAAGAGAAATTAGACACATAATCTCTTTGAACAGTTATTCTACCAAAGCGCTAAAGCCTCACCTGTATAGTCCCTGAAAGATTCCTTTCCTCACAGGGCTACTGCAACTACCAAGTACCTTTTCGCTCAACCACAATCGCTTCGGAAGTCTATAACCCCTCTTGATTGTGATTGGCTAATGTCAATTACTCATGCATGTTCTTCCCATAAATGGCAGTTGACATGGTTGGTCACAAGTTTACGGGACTAGGTCATCTTATTTTATCCTGGGTCATAGCTCATGGAACAAGCTCTTCTATTATTCATTCGTAACCTGTAGTTTTAGAAACCAACCACTCATAGATGGCCTTGTTGGCTTGTACCTTATTCCCTAGTCTTTCATAATGAGGATTAGCTGTAAACATTACTACCAAATATCAATTATCCTAGTGAAATAAATTAAAAAATTTGGGAAACTTTTTCTTGTCCTCTGATATGATTTATTGTATTGGTACATTGGTATTGATCACGTTTTGTGTTAGAGGCGGGAGTCAAGATCTATTGAAATTAAAAAAGGGATTGTAATTTTGCCCTCAATGTCATATTCCCAGAATGTTGGCTTCATGGGGCTAGGAACATAAACAATAACATCAACATAGTGTATAGTGATTGCTGCGTCTGTCATTGGGTAAAAACGTCACATGTCACTCAAGTTCAAGATTGTGTAAATGTGTAGATTCAGTGGCACTCGAAGCGTTGAATGAAATCCCTTTTCAGGGTTTCCAATTGTCTTACATCTCTTATCAAATGTATGCCATAATTTTCCCAAACTCATGCTAAGCTTAATAGTCAGACTTTTTTCCCAGCCCAGACAGTTTAAATTCAGACGATATTTATATTCTTTAAAATTCTATTTTATTAGAACACAAAGACAAAATACTAACTTTGAAAAAAAAATTTAGCTTTCCAAAACAACATTAACGCCTCAAATTATTAAAGGGAAACTGATCAAGCATGTGTTGATAAATTCTAATTTCATCAAATGAAATGTCAGTTGGTCTATTAGGCTAAAAAAACATGAATTCATAAAATACCCATTTCGAAGTCAAGGGCTTTTCTTCTTTTCTTAATTATGTTTTTGTAACTTAAAAACTACCCTTCTTGTACCAGTTATAACGTTCTAAATGTATATTTTTTGGTCATCTTCCCGGCCGCAGATCTCCAGTTTAGACACGCTCATTACTGCTGTAATGATGTGTAGATGACTAAAATATTAAATTAACAGCATTAATGAAAACTGCCCACTGCACTTGTCCCGGCCTAGAACTAAACACGTCTATGAAAAAATGGGCGATTCAGTCGATTATTTTATATTCAATCTTGGGCTCATTTCACACCCTTACTGTAAAAGGGTATTAGGAAAACATAATAAAGTATTATTATAAACTTGGCGCTTATTGGGTGGGGACAGAAAACAATATCGTTCATGGTTGCCCATGATAAAGAGAGAATAGAAATGTTATGGGTTCTTGATGAGGGGGAGAGTATGGCTTGGAAATCAAGATGTGGCAAACAAAAAAGGCGTTTTAATTAGCCTCTTCATAGGTTGTTTTGAAACAAGATGCCATTGGTCGTATAGAAAATGGCCTTAAAATGCTGTGAAATATACATACTGCAGGAGGTCAATGCTATACACTTTTAAGAACCAGTTTGTCCATATAAGATGAAGGTTGCTCTGGACATGGACTACTCTGTTTTAGTTTCACCTTCCAGTCCTAAGTTTTAGCCAGAAAATAATTCATGCGCGAAGAGAAGAATGCAGTGGGTTCTCTTGAATCACTGTTGAGCAAACTTGTTGTGTTGTTGTATAAAAGAAGCGAAGAGACGTAGTTTTTGAACTTTCACTACTCACTTTATTACACAGTCATATTACATACAGTCATGTATATTGTCACAATATCAAACTATGACGTGCTTAGAGGAGCACAACTACGGTGGCTTAGTGTTTCATTGTATCGTAATAAAACTACATTATGTACTTGAAAAAAGTCTCCACACCAGACTACCATCATGTAGCTCTTCCAAGCTCTTCTAAATTTGCTCAAAGCAAAGGCACTGTACAAATGCGCCAAGACATTTTTAACCCCAAAAGGTTTTCAAAGTCTTGTCACATAATTTGTATTTTGTCACGTCAAGTGTCAAAGGGTCAAATTCTTATCCAGAGCGCTTCTTGCAGCAGATTGGTGGGCATGCTGGAGCACATGGGCTGGCAGCTGGCGCACATGGTCCTCCACATGGGGCAGCCATAGGCATTGGTGCTGGCATGGGCATAGGCATAGGAATGGCTGGGGCACATGGTGGGGGACATGGTGGTGGGGGGACGTATTCCCAGACGTGTTGCTGGCTCTGGACGACAGCTGGTGGTGGTGCTTGCATGGGTGGGGCGGGCAATGCTGGGGCCTGAGGAGCCTGGTGGTGGACCTGGTGGTGGTGGACATGAGTCACGTGGTTGATCATCTGTGGTGGGGGTGGTGGAGGAGCGCAACAGACAGCTGGACAACTGTATGAGCAGCTTGGTGGGGCACATCCGTATCCACATGGGTTAGCATCTCTTTTGACTAGTTGAAAAAATACAAAGAAAATCCAATCAACACAACAGCCAACAAATACGTATTCTAGGTGGTTTGGTAGCATATGGATTAGGGTTAAAATAGTTGAAGCAACGTATCTCTTAAAATACTTTTTCATAGGTCCACCATTTAATCCTAATGATGAAAGCGTTCATATCTTTTGAGATGTTTTAGCCAGGGTTTCAAGTCCATAATTTAAATGAAAACGTGTCTCACAGCCACCAGACATGATGTTGCCACTTGAAGAAGGTAAAAAACTGTCTTCTCAAGATCTCCAATCTGAGTCTATAGTTTAGATTCAATTGGCAGGTTGATCATAAACTCTGGTACCTGTTGATTTTGTTTATGTAGTGAAATCTTTAAGATTTGATAGTTCTTAGCGTTAACATTTCCCATCCTAACCATACCAAAACTAATTATCTGAAGTTCCAGAGGATTTCACAATATTAAAAGCTCTAGAAAGATTTATGTTACAAATTTAGTAGCACAAATTGATCTAAAAATAAGTTCTGAACTCAGGCGAACAGTCAGGTTTTGATTACATAATTATTGGAATACTAGAATTTTCTTGCAAAGTCAACGAAAGCCTGAACTTAATATCTCTCCCCCGTTCATTCATTAGAAATGAAGGTGAGAAAATGTCTTTTCAAGTTTGAAAAGATTCGAAGTCAAGACTGCTACATGTAATTGAAGTTTTCATTAACAGCCTTGACTAAGTTTGCGTTTAGTATGGATAAATTGTATATAGAAAACAAGTTATCAAAGACTATCAGTTGATAGATATAAGATCAATCAAGTTCACTTACCCAGAGGGTTGGCGCTTACACACGCAACAACAGCTAAGATTAAGATTGCTACACGAGCCATTATATATATCTAAAGAAAGAACGAGATTATACCTTTTCAATTCTAGAGAATAGCTTTCATAATTGTCGTACAACCATGCGACAACTATGGTAAGAAGTAAGTTACGAACAGAATTGAAAAAAGATATTCATGTCACGATAAAATGGGACGATTATCTGGGATGAACTCACTTACTTCTTATATGAAGAGAAAATATGTTTATGATATAGCAGATTGTCTGGACAAGTCAATAAAATTTAAGTGTGAGAATAAGTGATAACCTTACCTTAAGTAGATAAGCGAGTCACTAGGAATGATCTCCTTTGGATGTGGGTTGCTTTAGAATGCAAAAGTTATAAATTATGAGCAGGGTGACTGTGGTCACTGTTGCTATTCCAAGCCCATCCTGATTGGCTGATCATGACGATTGGGTCATGTGACATGGACTAACGGGTAACATTAGTTCATGGTCGTTGCGTAGCAATGTTGACATCATGGCTCACGAATGACTTGTTTCCATCAAAGTGACACTTGACCGATGAGGTCATCCTCTTTCAACCCCAGCCACCATCTCACACACGATTTCACGTTTTTGCCTTTGGAAGTGTCAAAGACAAGAAAAACACGAGGTCAACAATCACTGCCTCTTTCACTTTTATGGATCACTAAATGAAGCGGAGTGATGACACCTTAAGTTATGGAACAAAGTGCGAGGAAAGAAAGAGTGTATTATCAGTATAGGAGTATTTCGTCTACCAAAAGGCTGTCACTAAGTTGTTTTAGTTTTGTTTGGCTGACAGTATGTGCTGTCATCTACCTGCAAAACTTCATTGAGGAAATCCAATGACAATTTTATTTTGGTCTTGCATCACATACCGTGTGACAGGTGCCCGTTGTGATGTTTGGTACTGTTAGATTCAATAATATCAAATCTAAATTAAAAAGTATTCTTTAATTTCTCTGCAATTTTAAATCTATTTTGCTAAATATTAACTATTGGTGATGCCTAAAGTTAACATTTCTGGAATAAAATCTGGAACTTATGAAATAAGCTAAGCGAATTGAAGCGATGAATGTTTGTACCTCTCTAAGTGTCCCGGGATCAAACCGTGTGTTTATTTAAACATGTCTGAGGATTTCATCTTGAAGTACTTGAACCTTTTAACTTTTTGAGGTTTTATCTCTCAATAAAGTCGCCATTAATCGCCTGTATTCCAAAGTGACAGTAATTGTGAATAACGCCTACGAGACGGCTCCAGGCCAGTGACTATTAATATACACTCGTCGTCACCCAAACACGTACATTTAAGTCAAGAATTGATTTTTTCTTTGAGTCAAGGAATGGATGAATGAATGCATTTAAAAGTGCTCTGGAATGGGATTACGGAAGCCATTGCAAAAAAAAAAAAAGCTTTATTCCACCTCAAGATCAGTAACCTGAAAAACTTAGATGAAGAAATAGAACTTGATCTTCCATATTTCCCATCTGGTTGCAACCTAGTCGATTAGCTATGGTTGCAATATAACCAATGGTTGTATAACGCGGAAACATTCTCAGTCTTAGAGGTAGCGCCCCTGACTTAGATTAACCAACACTATTAGTTCCATTGTTCGACGAAAATTGATCCAATCTGGAATAGTGTTTAGCAGGCTTGTTGCTGAACTATCAGAAAAGGAGAATGTTATTCTCAAGGGGTTGCAATTGGTTTCGACAGAACCCATAACGTTCAGTAGAATAGATCGATGATGCAATCTGATCCTTGCCAGCAACCGCTCGAGAAGCTTCAGTTAAAAACCCAGCCAGGAAAGGGAGTCACTTAAGGGACCGTTCATTTTTTACCAGGGGGGGGGGGGGGGGGGGCGGTGCGTTTTCCTTGTTAGCCTTTACAAACAATCTGCCCTCCTCTCTGTTGGTGTAAACAAAGGTACCCACATGTTTAATGAAGTTGGCTCTCCTCTCTTGACTTGATTATTCTGCGTGCCCCCCTTTGAGCCTGATTTATATTAATGCGCCCCCCCTAAATCCCACCCCCC
>WUCR03077215.1:0-15072 GCA_009858155.3 Phymanthus crucifer
GGTCCGACGGGGAATCGAACCCCGGTCTCCCGCACAATAGTCCGGCGCCCTACCAACTGAGCCAACCGGTTGTCGGTCAATGAGCGCACTCCACGCATGTGCAGAAAGGCTGTCACCCCGCAGTGACTTTAGAAAAACGTGGTGAGTTCAGTGCATGCATATATCTTGGCAGGCTGGTTATAATACACTTAAAAACGTGCCATTCTTTAAGGGCATTTGCTAAAACAACTTAAGGCCTTTAAAGTAGGGTTGTCATCTCAATTCACAGGTTCATCCCTTACACGCTTGCTGCATCAAAACAACCAAGTTTTAGGTCGTGTCTTCAGATGACATGCGTGAAAGTCGCAAGGAGAATCCGAATTATTCTGACAATGTCTCGGCTTTAAAATTAGCAAATAGCCTAGAATTTAGACGCTATAGGGCAGTGTTCGGAGATCATTATGTCTCGATGTTTGTTTTTGACAACTCTGACAATAGTAAGATTACAGCTAGGCTACGAAAAGAACGCTTGAAATATGTCTGGAATGTGCTTGTAGACCAATCAGAAGCGAGAAATCCAAACCGCAAATTCGGCTCAAGTGGCCGTTCGATTTCTCTCTCATTAAAAACACATCAACCTCTCTCTCTCCCCCTCACTTTAAACTAAATATCACTACTTACCTTGTATCAGCAAACAAACCGTCAATTACTCGGAATCCTTCGAAATTCAAACGAAACGATAATGTTCATGAGTATTAACGAATTTTGGCGCGAAGTGTTCTCTCCTGATTGGCCAAAAACAATGAACATTCCAGGCATATTTCAGGCGTTCTCGTTCGTAGCCTGGCTGTAAGATCTGTTAGGTTCGGCACTCATCAGTTTGGAGTATGATCCAGTGGTTATCTCCCTTCAACCAATAACATAAAAAGGATCACCGATCATCGCAACACCAAAACATCTGAGAGTTTTAATTGAAAGAGTTTAAGTGACAAGAAGAAAAGCGCAAACCATATCTTGAAAAAGTTATAAATCGTTAGCAAACTCCCGGCCATTATCTTCATTAGTGCATAAATCATCAAGAAAAACAATAGTATTTTTAAATATTTCCATCGAGTTTTATTTGTTCATTTGAAGTCATAAATATTTAATCTTTGACCGAAAACTAAAACTAACGAGTATTCCATTGATGAAACAAATGCACTTAAGAGGTATCTTTTTTGGATCTCGAAATCGTGTGCAAACAAACCCCTATTGCTGTGGAGAAACTGTCAGTTTTGGCTTGGTTTCTGTAGTTACCTGTATACTTATCTTGTATTTTTCTTTAGTACACTAAATTGTTCTTTTACGTTAAACATATTATTTCTATTTTAGAACATAGTGCGAAAAAGCTATAGAAACTTGAGGAGCATGTCTTAACAGTGCTGAAGTCATCCATCCTCTGACTTGCTCACTCGAGGAACTGAGGCAAATGGGGATTTGCATGAGAAAGAGAGCATGTTATTGTCACCGTTCAAATGGCTGTAACACTGCATACATGCCAACTCTAGCAAATGACTGGCATAGACATGTTCTGCCCTTATGCATTCTCCAATATGTCGTTGTGCTCTTTTCCATAGCTTCGTAAACGTTTCAATTTGCTCATCTTCTAACAATATACGAACCAAGCATCTACAGAACATTTCAACTGTCTGTGTAAAATATTTATTTAAAAATGTAAAATCGACGATACACAGACAAAAGCTGCCCCACCTACCCACTCACAGGATAACTTGTTTTTAAAATTACTTCAGTATATTGACGAAATTAATTCATTATTTTTTCTGACGAAGTCGTTGAAAGTACTTGGAAAAAAATTAATGTGAAGTTTGAAGCTTTTAACCTGGTACCGATAGATGGTCTCATGTTTTCTGTTAAAAAAAAAAACAAAGCAAAGAATCAGATTAAAGCAGCGTCAAGAGGAAAGCAAGGTGAAACTGCGGACAAAAGCAATATTGGTGTAGAAAATAACACTGCTGCTTTGCATGAAGGTCTGGTTAACGAGTACTGTGAAACAAGTTGGTGAGCAGCATCATTTGGGCTGCACGATATCCAGTTGCACGAAATAAAATGCTCTTTGCTGCAGAGCAAAGAAAGAGCTTCTACTTCATACTAGAGAGCTGCGCAAGATGGGGCGGCAATGCGGCAACGCAAACATTGTTTTGTCACAAGTTCAGGCACGGTTCATCGTCGGAGACAAACAGTACAATTCCCTATGCGTCTGTCATGATGGAAAGTCTAAATACCAAACAGCACTAGATACTTACTTTGTCCTTCAGTTGTGTAGTGCGTAAGGAGCGAGTCCAGAGTCCCTGCTGATGTGCTTTCTTGGGCTCGGTTGGACCTGTGCACCTGACCCACCCAGCCAGATGGGGTCACTTTTCCTGTACGCAGTTCTAGGTCGTGAGGCGGCATCTACCGAGTCTGCTCCGGGTAATATGGAGCTCTCCATCGTACGAGATCTGATCACAAATGATATATCATATAAGGTACTGGTCAAGAAATTGCAAAACAGAATACAATGTGAATAATTCATCAAATACCACCACAAAATAGAAACTACAGGAATAAAGATATAGGAAATCAGATAGCCGGAGACATCAAAAACACCAAAGCATTACACCACCAAAGCATTACACACACCAAAGCATGAATAATAACAACATATCGTACCTTCTGGGAGCGGATTTGGGGCGTTCTTGAGGTTGTTCTTCAATCAATGAAAAAGAGCAAATCAATAACAGATTCATATAAAAATGAATAGAAGTAAGAAAAGAAAAAGGGAGAGGGATAGCAATCTTCCACGCAAAATAAGAGTGGACTTGTCTTTCAATTCATTCCGTGCTTGGGGATGTCTCTATTCCGAGCCCGCTGCGGCTCTCCTAGTGAGAACTGTCCAATCAAAAACACCGGCCATCATTACATCCTTTTTGCTGTTAACTGCGTTTGGAAAAACGAACCACAATGCTAGAACAACGGTAGACAACCGTTAGAGTGTCATCTGACTTTGTTCCAGCCTCCCCGGCTTTTTCTTTAAGGTTTGTTCTCGTGCTTTGAAAATTCATTTTTTAGTAAAATGTTGACCCGTGTATGACTGCCCTTTTGAAAACCAGTCTTGATGCCAAGGTAAATCAGTGGTACTTCTTGGCTTACGTGTTTATAGGGCGGGGCTAGCATAATTGATGGCTTACTTTTGTTATCCTCCAAGTAGAACCAATCACTGCGTTTATAGCTGACTGGAGCCTTGCTCGGGGTGTTTTTCGGCGTCTTCAGGAGATCTAGGAAGACAGCAGGAGTGACAGCATGAAAGAAGAACTATAATACTTCTTACATTCAGCAGGAGAGAAAGGCAAAGACGTGGTCTAGTGATTCAAACCCCGTCCACACGTATCCGTTTGCAAAATAACAAGAGAACACTTTTGTTGTCCCCAAAACCTTTAGTCCGCAAACAGTTAACCTGCCATCTTTTTGACAAGAGAACATCGACATTCCTTACAGAGCATGCGCTACACGTCAAGTCGTTCAGTCTTCTCTGCTGGTGAGCGTCTTTGAGAAAGCTACAAGTTCTTGATGTCAAGTTTAACTACCGGATACGTTAGAACGAAGGTCCGTTCACAAAGACGGTAGACAGGTAAACAAATACCCTTCATCGAGCCGATTACAAGAGAGAGAGCAGAGCTAGAACAATGCCCGAGACACCAAGTCCCTTATTCAGCACGGAGACCTTCAAGGACGATATCAAGAGAGAAGTATACAATTTTCTCTTGTCGGTATACAGCTATTTCAAAAAAGCTCCACAAGGTTTTCTTGCCTTTGCCTCTGTGCAATGCCAACGGCTATCAGCACAGAAAACAATGTGATCTACTGCCGATAACACTTACACCTTGAGATACTTTGTTTGAAATAGCAGTAAAGGAAGGTGACGATATGAACGAAGGATGACAAATATGACTGCACAAAGAGGAATCAATGATTACCAGAATGCCCTCCCCGTTTGGCTGTCTTTACATACTCCGAATCGGTATTTTTGACCTGTAACTTGCTATAGTTTCTTCGTACTCGGGCACTGTCTGGGGTAGCACTATCTGGAGTCAAAATCAAAGTGTCATGTCAAATGTCAAAATGTTAAAGCCATGCATTAGATTCAAGTTCCATAACAACCCTGCTGTTAGTGGTCCAGGCATGACCAGGAATATCCACCAATAACATTATCAGCATTAATCAAGATTCGCAAAGCAAAGGTTCAGCAGCAACACTGTATTACTGGAGTTTTTAACATTCTTTTTTTTAACTTTTACACGCATGTAGTTACACATTAAGAGAAATGAAAATCAAAATGCAGTGTCTCAAAAGTTGATTATTTCTTCCTCACAAGTTGTCATGTCAATTCTGTTAATTTCGTCTACAGAGTCCAGAAAAATAACTGCTGGATAAAAATGCGATCACAATTTATAATATATGGATAAGATAATGATAAAACTATACTGGTCTGGTGCAAAGGAGTCCACAAACTCCCCACCCACTGTTTAGTTGCTACCAGTTGTATCGACCAAGTATTAAGGTCTAGACTCAGGTTCACAGTGGCTCTGAATGGAAAAGCGCTTGTGGTTCATCAGTATTTATGCTATACCAATCAAATAATCACCATATTAAGAGGCACTTAGCACTTTTGCTAGGGGTAGGGCTTAAAAATCTCTAGGAGGTGTACCAGTGGTTTGAGTTTATACATCAAACCAGTTTTAGAAATGAATTACTTTCCGATAAAAAGAATGACTTTACATCATGAAATGGGCATAAAATAAGAGTTGATTTCAATACAGCATTGGGACAGCGGAGGGTTGTTTTACTCAAACCTAAGCTTGTTTAGAAGAGTGATCGGTCAAGATTTAATCTTACCCCTGGTCGAAAGGCCTGGCTACCAAGTCAGGTTGATAATTTTAAATGTGAATATCTTTTGAATTGATCAGCGTACAGTAAAACCACCTTATCTTCGTTCCAACCCTTGTCAACTATAACTTTTAATTACTTTTTGCCAGTCAATCAAAAGCACGCTTGGTTTTTTAAACTTTTTTATGAAATAACACGTCATCAATGACGTAATAAGATGACGTCATTATTTTTATGGGAAAGTGATTCATTTCAAAAACTGGTTTAATATTGACTCAAAACATTAGAGAAACTCCAAGATATTGGAAAACCCTACCCCTAGCAAAAGTGGCTGGGAAATAGGTGAAATATTTGATTTTTCTATATAATTACAACTTTTTTCCTCAGCTTCAACTAGTGGCTGAAAAGCGTTTTGCCGTACCTCTTTTTTGTAAGCTTTCTTTGACGTCCACTCCATCCTGGTAATACCAATCTCCTCCCTTTTTACTGTATTTGGCTGGTTCCTTTGTTGGCTTGTGTTCTTTGATCTCTAACAAGTCTGACAAGTGAAAACATATCTGTGGTGATTATCTCCTACGATTTACTATCTTGTTTCAATGCCCTGCTTTTTACAGTATGTGTGTAGATATGCATCTTCACTTGCTGACCAAAGGTGGGGCAATATTGGCTATAGTTGTACATGCAATGCTAAGCATAGGAATCAAGTTCTAGAGGTGAGAGGAGAGCATTCTGCACCTCAACCCAAGGCAAGCCATGTACCTTGAGTAGACTCCATTGCTATAATATGAATTAATATGGGTGGCATGGGTGGCGCAGTGGTTTGTCTGCTCGCCTCTCGCTGCTACAGTTCAAGTTCGAGCCCCGGCTTGGGCAGGATTGTATGCGAGTTGAGTTGTTTGATGTGTTGTTCTCTCCTGCGTCATGAGGGTTTTTCTACAGGTTCTCCGGTTTTCCTCCCTCCGTATCTCCTCCCTCCCATCAACATGGGAGTTGTGAGTTGTATGTATAGATTATATAATGTAGTGGTAGTGTGTGTGAGTGACAGTGGGCCAAAGTGGAAACCAGTATGAACATACTGAATTTGTATCCCACTATAAAAATAGTTATTTATTTTTATTTTTATTTTATGTAATTCATTACTGAGCCAGTTGGGTTATCAAAGAGCCATAGCCAACCATGACACACCAGGGTCCTAGCTTGATTTAGTCATACATGTAGTTTGGAAAATCAGCAACTTTGTGGTAATTCTGGATATAGCTTTTAGACTACATCTCCCTTGGTTTAAGAAGATATTTATAGTATTTCCATTCAGAGAGAGTATGTCCAGATAACAAAGGATTAGGGTTGGTGATGGAAGTCTGTAGTATATACCTTTATGTCCGCCTTCTTTGCAAATTTTTAAAAATTGAGTATCATTCTTCTTAACCTTTGACCTTGGTGTTGCAGGAGGGCCATCAACACCATTAACACCTTCATGCGTGTACCAATCACCACCTTTCTTTTCATATTTAACAGCTTCAACAGTTGGTTTGTGTTCTTTAATGGCCAGAAGATCTAGAACACATGACAATTTAGTATTTACAGTAGGTAGGAAACGCAATTTTTAAAATTTAATTTTGCATAAAAGTATTGCCAACATGAAATGCATAACAATGTGCACATTTAACTATTACAGCAACAGTGAAAGAGTGCCATTAATATCACTCTTTTTACAGGTGCGATTTTTTGTTTTGTGCCTCCAACTGCGTAATCTAATGGTAATGGGCCTTTAAACACTCAACTATAAAATGGTCAATGAAAAGGTGTCACATAGTGCAAGACAACACAAAACCAGTAATTAAAAGTCAGTAATATCTGTATCAAATAGTAGTACCTTTGTGCCCTCCTTGCTTTGCAGTTTTTAAGAATTCTGTATCTGTTTCTTTAATTTTCAGTTGAGGTTTTGGTTGGTCATTATTGTTTAGTTTATCTTGATAATACCAATCTGCTCTTTGGACTTCTGCCTTTTTAGGTGAAGGACTTGGGTCTGCAGGTCTTGGAGACAGCAAGTCTAAAGAAGGATCCATCATATTACCATTAAGCTATTGCAACCCAATCGTCCGGATTCTAGTCCTGCCATCATCACTAGCTGAGACTGTATTTATTTAGATTATATGAGAAATCTGAACTCAACATTCAATTAGATAATTTTAACAACTTTTTTAGTCCCTATGGGGACCATAGGACCCACCCTACACATCACAGACATGGATATTTATACTTTGACAGAAAATTGTTGTCACTGGCATGCACAATAAGATTCAAAAGAAGCTCCCACATGTTGGATATTGCATGCCAATGCGAAAATAATTAAAAGGAAAATTGAAAATGTGGAATTCTAGTGGGATAGGGAGAGACAAATCTGGAATTCCTTGGGCCAGGGGCCTAGAACCATTTTGGAATTTCTGAGAGCAATGGGGTTGGGGTTGGGGTTGGGGTTGGGGTGGGGGGTAAGAAAATCAGTGCTGCTCTTGGCATGGGGGTATGGATATTTTCTGGAACTACTCAACTGAACCAAATACTAATTCATAGCACTAGACATGTGTTTTGATACACCCTTCAATGATCTAAATGCTAAGGATGTATAATACAAACCTTTATGGCCACCTTCTTTAGCAAGTTTTACAAAGTCTGTATCATCGGACCTGATCCTGGACCGTGGTGTTTCTGGGGTAGAGCTGGATTCGTCATTAGATAAACAAGATATATTTGATACTTGTGGGGTTTCAGCCTTTGATGGTGACACATCATTGACTGGTTCAAACCATTCTATACATAGGTAGAAAAAAAACAATTATTATTTTAATCACAGACTTGAAAAATGAAAGGTCCAATGAAAAGGACATCATAATGCAAGTTCAATATATCAGGTATATAATACCCAGTATGATAAACAAATCAAATATGTTTTCTGATAGTAACATATGTTACAACCTAGGAGAGATGAATAGCACACCTGTTGTTTACCAGTTGGTATTTTGTTCCTTTTTTCTCATCCTAATGCTCATCATCAATATAAAATCATATCTAAAACAACACATGTACCACAAGAAAAAAAACCACTTCATTTTATGATTTTCCTATTAGAATACTATTCAATTATATTTAGTTCTTCACCAGAAAGTAAGAGGAAAAAATAGAGCTGTTATTCGGCATCAACTTAGGGATGCAGTAACCACATTAGTGCTATTTTGGGACTTGACGTAAGAGACTGGCCAAATTTCTGGCCACAATTAATCACCAACTGCCAACAACACAAAAGATATGGATCAAAGTTCCTTTTTTTAAACACTAGTATTTGTCATGTTGCTTCAAACATAATAGAGTCTGATAAATTATGCTTTAAATGAAGATGACCATTTCACTGGTCATCTTTGACATATTATAATTTTCATTCATAAATCTTCTTGTTACATCCCGCATATGTGCTAATACTTCACATAATAAATGCCTGTTACATGCATGATATCCCTTTTAATATTTCAGTCATGCATTTTATTGGTGGAGTCAAGCCCTTATGTGCCCTCCATCAAAAACACATTTCAAAACAGTTATAAATGCCACTAACAACTTGTCAAAATTTACTGTTCCGTTTATTATTAGCAAATGTGCAACTCATCATGCACACCCACAGTCTAATTTGTTGTTATTCAAGAAATAAGGATGAAGAACATGTTACTACTAAAACTGAAATGATTTTTTCCTCTAAATAATGTAAACAATAACAATCAAATATCTAGTGATACAGCTGAAGACATTAATCCCTATAATTCTCCTTTGTATATTCATCTACTTATAAGATATTTGCATACATAGGAGGGGATGAAAACAGCAAGAAACTTTATCTGATAATGATGAGTAGAAATGATCTAAACTTGAAGAATAGTATCGTTGCACTGAATTCATCCAAGCATTACAAGTTCACTTGGCATGAAGGATTAAATACAAAATGGAATTGAGAATATCACGCCATCGAGTTACAGTTACTTCTACTGGTGATGTTGGTGTAATTCAAGTCCCGTGGGAGTAGCTAGCCGATGACTCATTTGTGATTATGTCACACCTATCTAGCCTATATACTGTACTCCATGGTCTGATAATTGATAGCGACAGTAGCACATGTTGGATTGACACGAATTAGTTCCCAGTGGGGAAAGAACCTCATCAGAAGGAAAAAACTAAAATATTTGTTTTGATCAAGTTTTACCAAGAGCTCGTTATGCTGAAATTTAGTTCTCCGGAAGTGGTCATGATAGACAAATAGGATGACTTACTTAACGATTGTCATTAGAGCTGTGCAATAAATATCCGAGGGAACATGACAATATCCTGGCCGGCGCCTTATTTATTCTTATCACATCCAAAATGGTCAAGATTTGAGTCAAAACATTTCATCGACCTGAGAAATGCTAATTCATGGCGGCATCGCTGTTGTTCATGCTGACGGACGTCATGCAAACCAGTTCATCCCTTATCGTCGTATCGTCTAGTACTCTTGAATATAATTAAAAGCTTCAAAACACCGCCTAATGTAGGCCACTTAAACATTTATTTTTCTTGGTCTACTAGAACCACTGGATTTTTAACCAGCGAATAAAAATCCAATTTTATGAGGACATAAACAATGGAACAAAAGCGAAACTGGCTCTCCGTACGCCGTCAACATTCACTATCTGACACTGAACTGTTTCATTCTTTGTTTCTTTCTTTTTCTACCGGGTAAAATACTGGTTATTTTGAGCAGGTCATAGCATTTTGATAAGGAAAAAACAACAAATACAATTATTATTTGACAATTGCCTTTGTATTACGAGAGGAAGGAATTAAAAATAACGAATAAAAACAAGCCAAGGGCTCTGCCTGACCACAGTGAAATTCCTTGTTCACTAAATCTTGAAAACAAAACTTACAACACCTTAAATATCCAGATGTCACTCGATTCATCTACAGGGGATGATATTTTTTAGCCATCATCTATCTAGAAATCTTGGTTTGGAGAAAGCGGTAAGACTCTAACAGCAACCATGTGAAGTTGTAAAACCAAGAAAGCCACTAAATACGGTCAACACGTTGGCATAAAAAGGCGAGCACAAAAATTAAAAATACATCGACACAAACAGCACTCGTTTGAAGTAAAAATATCGCTTCAAAGGGCGATTTCTGAAGCAGATTCTAGGATTTTTATCTATAATTGCCAAAGTATATTTGAAGGAAATACGCCTTTCACAGCACGATTGACATGTAGCGTGAAAAAAACAAACCATCGAATGAACGATTCATCCTCATACCTCCACTTTTGGTGTTCTTCGCCATTATGTCTTCTGTTCAGTGAATGATTGGAAGGTTTTAGTGGTGGTTGTGATAGAGTGGATGTGCGTTGTTCAGTGTTCGCCAACAAGAACCGATCTTTCCTTCGATCGCGTCCACTTCACACAAAAACCGGTTTAGTACTCAGGCTCTCTCCAACACCTACATGGAACGCCTTGTTAATACCTGACCTGGGTATCAGAACCTGAGGAATAGAAAAATCCCCAAAGGAATAGGAAAGATCAAAATTTCCGTTCTTCCGTATGCTTTGAAGAGTTCTGGTGATAGCTCATGTTTGGTCATATATTGCATAATATTTCTATGACAACACTGATGGACCTGCAAAATACGAGAAATACCTGCGCGAGTTGTAGGGATCTCGGCATGTGGCAATCACAACCCAAACTGGATATTTTTGTGTTTATTTTTTAATATTGCAGGAGACAAATGATGTCTCGATGTCTTAAGAGCTTTTTGCTTTTACTCGGCAAAACTAATGGATTTTAATGCAGTAAGAGTTTTCGGCTAATTTTAGCCCTCGTCAACGCGTTTTGACGTGAAGGGATTAGGAATATGATGGCGTTCGCTAACTAACAGCTCTTCAGATGTTTTCAACACATGAAAGCTCAAAATTAAAAATCCAACACTTAAAGTAAGCACCTTGAATTTTGCATTGTGCGGGTAGACTTATCTCCTGACTTGCATTTAGTTCGTTGTGGTAAGTGCGGCTACTCCGGCAGACTGATGAACTGAGAATGACGCCTGATGCGCTAATGGCTTAGAAACAAATAATACTTGTAGAGCTTGGAGGGCTATTTAGATCAGTATATAACCCGCTCTTTCAATCAGTGATATACTGGATAGATGTTATGAGATGATAACCGGACCCATCGCCGTGGAAACTAGCTGCCACAACTGTAGCCATGCTATTATGTTTTTCCTAGTCTCTCAAGGCAGTGTTCTTTGATTTTGAAAGCAGTGCTCCTATATATCGAAGAGAACGGGGAAAAATCATTGTGTGAGTTTGAAATTACTCCGTTTCAAGATGCTGCATTAACCCAAGTGTTCCTCACTTAAGATCCGATAAGCCTGTGGGCAGTCCTCTATTCTTAGTAGTGGTTTCTAGTAGATTAAAGGCCTGCCGAACTGGCATAGTCATTGAAACACATTAGGAATAGAAGCCCCAAAAAGCGAGTTAGTGGATTTTCTTCAATGATTTTTTTTAGGGTTGTTTAAAAATTCATCAAGCCAAAACTAATTCATCACGGAAGATGTGTCGAATAATTTTAACTCTGAATTAACAGTATAGGAGAACAATTTCATTGCTGGAATGACACGTGAAAGCTATCAAGTTGTTTGAAGAAGGCATCGGATTTGGTTTACCAAAGCGGCAACGCCAAACGGAGATCAAGAAGAAAGTATCCCACAAAAATCAGTACACAATCAATGAGTAAGAACATTGACATTCTATTGACATTTACTGATGCACATCGTGTAGCCAGGCCTAGTTTCGTCTTTCGGTTTCGCTACAACTTTGTTTGGAAACATTCATCAGACTCACAGATAGTCGACACTCCATGTTGCCAACACAAATCGTGGGACTTTTCTGCCATCCTAACGTCCGAGAGAGCAATATATATATAAATATAGTAATTTTTCAATTCAATTTTCACTTTAGAATATGCAATGCTTTCTGCCATTATATGAATAGTCGATCTGCTGACCCAGCTAGACTAGTCAAGCCACAATCAGAATTGGATCAGCCTGGAAGTTGTTTCAGGATTGGATGAAATTAATTTACAGTATTTTTCTTGTTTGATTCTTTGTTTCCTCTTTTTGCTTATTTATTCGATTTTTTGCAAAGCCGGTCACTTTTGAGACACTGCCTCAATTTCTATCAACTTCATTCAAAGAAGCTTTGAAAAGGATGTTCAAAAATACTCTAGTCTAGAAGAGTAGGTCTTCTACTTGGGCTTCAGATTTGCTAACAATAGTAAAGGATAAAAATATATAAGGTATGCGTGATTTGCTTTGGATTAAATTAGCATAACAAGGCAACTAAAAACTAGAGCACGATACAAAGAAACAATTTTAGATGCGCATAAGGTTGCTATTAGCAACCATTGATCATTGAAGGCTTGGACCCAAAGATATAGACATACGGATGTAATATTGTTGCTGCGAAGAAGACACATTTCAGCAGAACCCAAACAAAATATAGTAGTTATGAAAATATTCAATTATTCCAAAGTGTTCAGTCAAATATAAATGTGATTTTGTTGATAGTGTTTCGTGACTTGGAGGTCGTATGGACAATCTGATGAGTATTGCCCTACTGTGTCACAAACAGACACCTGTTGGGTGCTATTGGTAGATAGTAAAGGATACTTTATTTTGTTTCATTTGCCTTCGGTTGTATTAGTGCGAGTTCTTAGTGTATAGTCACGGGTTATCTCAGTTTTTGTACGGCAGCAGATCGACACCAGGCCACTTATGGATGCCCTGACATGCTGGCATTTCTTTACTTAAACTAAGAGATACAGGTCATTGACCTGATGTCATCGTCGCTACCTCAACAAAAGTTTTGACAAACATTTCGTTTCTTTTCCGCATTCCCGATCCTTACCTGTTTTCATCATTATGACGAAATGCAAGAGGTAATTTAAATGTTCTTTTAAAAAAATGTTGAAATGTGTTAAAAATATAAATCAGTGTTCTCGAGACTAAAGGCTGCCGCCAAATGGCTGCAGGGCATTACCATCCCGTGTGCTGAAAGAAACGTAGGTAACCATAGCAACAGAGCTTCAGCTGCAGTGACAGTTGGCAAAGTAACATGGCGCTTCAATGACAATCCTGGTTTCATTGATGCAAGCATCTCCAAAGTCATAAAATGTTTGTCATGTACACTCATGACAACTAGTGAAGAATCGTTTGTTGTCCAAGCTCACATAAGCAAACAGCTTGCACAACACCCTTTCCTTACCCAGGCACATTCATACTGTGACAATATGACAAAATTTTATCGCCATCCCGCACAGTGTTTGTTTGGCATTTTCGATCTTTTTCGGAACATTGAGATTATTTAAGTGAAATTGAACTTCCCGTTCATTAGAAATATATTGTTTTTAAAATACTTCGCGGTAACCGGAAGTCATCCAAATATAGAGGACGGCTTTGTCTTCAAAATGTCTACTTCATTCCTTGATAATGAAAATGACACATCATCAAAAATAGGATAACATTTCACCCAAGGAAATGATGGTTTATAAATTGGTTAGGAAAAGCAACGCTGATTCGTCCATAGTATGGCACATTTGATTTTGGCCAGCTTGCAATTCAGGTACGTATCTTGCTTTCCATTGCTTGGCAAATACTTTTACATCAGCATTATATGCTATAGTGATAGTAGGGTTAATCATCTAGTAGTCTAGTTTTGGTAAATGCTAGACCATCGCTGCCATAGTTTGCCAAATATCTTTAAAGATCCCTCGCAAAGTTTCAGCTACACTTTTAGATTTTGTCGAAGGGTTTTCCTTTAGCAATTGTCGGACCCTATCCAAGGAGCCATTGTTAGGTGCTGGGGTTATATCCAAGATATGACATAGTAGAGGATATATGTCGACTGTGTTGAAGGGTTGAGATATATATCCCTTCTTGAAGTCTGGTCCTTTTGCAACAAAGAATGGTTTCATGGACATTAGTTCCGGGTTATAGCAATGCTCACCGTGCATCGAGTCTGTTCTATTTTGGTCCAGCCAGTAATGCCAGAATCCCGTATTGTTGCCCACCCAGTGTTCGTTCATGATGGCGAGGATAGGAGGGCTTCGTCTACTGTTTTTGAAGTGGAACTTTTCAGGTATTTCTGCGGTTTTGAAGACTGTTATCAAATGTGTCTCATGCTGCATTCTCTTGAAGCGTTCATAGACATATTCTAAATCCTGATCCTGTTTCGGCCAGATCTGAATGGTCGTTGTACCCCTTCTTATGTACCTATCTTGACTAATGTACCGATCAAAGTTCAAGAAAAACGTGGTATTGTACGATGCATGTCCATGGTCTGATGTCAAGACCAAATTGGTGCTGTTGAAAAGATTGTGTGCCTTGAGACTCTGCATCAAATACCCTGTTATATTGTCACATCTTTTGATTTTCTCCTTCACATCCTCTGAATTTGGCCCAAACTTATGCCCGGCTTCGTCTGGTTCATTGAAATACATGGCGATAAAGGAGGGGGGGTCATGACGTTCCATCCAGCTGATTACTAAATCCACCTCAGCCTCATAAGACATGGTGTTTAGATGTTGAAAAAAGGGCTTGTCAAAGCCCATGTCCTTGGTGGTATAGGAGGGCAAATAGCCTCTGATTTTGACATCATACCCCGGGAAGAAACACACCCCACTTTTATGTCCCTGCCTTTCGTTTGTGACCCACACAGGCTCTCCACCATTCCACCAACGACAAGCTGTTGTATTCATTCCAAACGAAGAATTCCAAACGGGATCATAAGTATAATATCCCGAGAGAATCCCGTGACTTTCGGGATATAAACCTGTTATCATCGAGTAATGGTTAGGAATTGTTTCTGTTGGAAATACAGGGTCGATGAAAGGAGCTTTGACGCCTGTTTGAACAAGATAATCAAAGTTTGGTGTGTCCGTCTTGTTCAAATAGTCCCAGCGAAATCCATCGAATGATACGAGAATTGTTACTGGTGGTTTGACAGTATCCACGACAGCCAAGACTGGGGCCGACTGCAGTAAACTACCTGCAACGACCACTAGACAAAGGCCAAAATGACGCTGGGCTTTCATTGTGCTGTCTGGC
>WUCR03078350.1:0-17973 GCA_009858155.3 Phymanthus crucifer
TTATTCTAAAAATAAAACGAAGGGCTGATATGATGGGTACCAGGGATTCCTTCTCTTATCTCATTTTCTCTTGATAATCCGAATGTACTGCGTAGTAGCATGCGTAGTGGCTTTACTTTTCTATGGTAGCCAGCCTCCTTAAGCTTCTACAAATGGGTAAACATTTCTTAGCTCTTGTTACCCACACCATTCCAGTCCGTCCACAGGCAGCCCAAGCAATCCTCTTGTGTGCAGCAGTGGAGGGGTTTCTATCGCAGGTTCGAATCCTGCACAAGGTCACTGCCATAGCAAATGAACACAAGAGGACTGCTGGGCTGCCTGTGGTCTGCTCTTAGATACCGCAGCATGTGTTTTAAGGGACGGATCCAGGATTTTGCATTCTGCCAGGGAAAAAGGTCGGCTGGGTGGTTGTGAGGCTGCACACGGGCCACAAATTAGGGGGACATCGTTGCAAGAGGAAGGGGTTCACATCCCCCAGATCCACCCCTGCCGTTCCCAACTGATCCCTTAGAATACTTACTCCGTACTCTTGTAGTACACGAGCCAAGTCCACAGTTGCTGCTATAGCAGCACATGGCTTCTTTATTTTCAGCTCCACAGTCTGAGTCGATACTACACGATCCTGCATCGCCCTTGGCGGGGCACGGAGCAGGGGCTGCAATGATGGGACACTTGCCGTAACGACCTTCAACAAAGAAAACATGGCTTTAATCAGGAACATCTTGGCTGCCATGAATGATAAAGTACCGAGTAGCTTGAGCACCGTTTGATTTATTAGAATTTTTTGGGGGGTTTTGGGGGGTGGGGGGGGGGAGAGAGGTAGAAGATTTAGAGAAGATTTAGTTGGTGCAAGAATTTTGTTCGACTTAGCTTTGAGTTCCGGTGCCGTCCTCCACTGAAACGTTAACCTTTGCAATATCTACTACGCCGACGTCAACTAGAAGTGTGCATAATTTCCCTTTGGGTTTTCGCGCCATCAAAGTCTATCTTGCACGTGGATGAGTTGACTATTCTTACAACGTTTGGAACGAAATCTCCAATGAACAGAACCCCAAAGTGAAGTTATTTACACTTCCGGCTGACGTCGACGTCGTCGATTCTGCAAAGCTTAGGGTCCCTATTTTTCCGTCAAAATTATGTTCCGTAGCGAGAAAGTTGTAAAAGTTGTTTAGAGGGTGTGGAGCGTAGCGCATAAAAGCCCCGCGTGCTAGAGGTGATGTTGTTAAACAAGTTATGAGCATAAGTTAAAAAAACCTACTGTGAGAAAAGACACCAGTTATAAAGCCCTATCCCTCACCTCCCCTAGCAAAAATAATATTCACTCTACCTTTGCAGATGGTATCAACAGCTTCGTATGAAGCTACTCTAATCAGCTCCGCCATATCGAAACCTTTCAGAATATATCTTTCTTTGGGCTGAGACGAAATCGTTTTGAAGAATTCCAGCTGAGGATGAGAGTCCAGCATAACAAGCATAAGTCTCACACCGATGCTTTTGAGCTTGAGGGATGCTTCCTTGACGACTTCCTCGCTGACAGTTGTTTGTTTAGGGACGAAAACCACAAAGGTTTTGGGATATATCTGACGAACGCCGCCGAAGATCGTGAACGCATGATCGGCTGCTATGCGTAATGCTTGTTCCAAGTTGACGCCGGTACCTATGATAGGAAGAACAAATAGTGGTAACCTCCGGTGATTTATCCGGCGAAAATCAAACGGGAATCATACTTCGTCCCACCGGGCCACCCACCAATTTCTCCGGCCCACCCCCTTCATAAAAATGAATGGTTCCAAAGTTAGCCTCGGAATGGCCACGTTTAATCCACGGTCTCCCTGCGGTAACTGAATGGCAATTGGTCTATGTATTGTGCTTACGGACTCAAGCACAACTCTACCTAGCTTATATGCAATAAGACGTCTGTACCTGTTGGTTGCAAGCTGTTGATGAAGGCATTGAGCTGGGATGGCTGATAGAATTCGTCCAGTCTCGCTACCATGTTGGCCGTATCGCTGTAGCGAATCACACCAACATGGGTGTCCCTGTTGGTCACTTTGAACAAGCTAGCAATTTTCATGAAAAAGGCTTTGATTTCACTGAAGAACGTTGGATCAATGTCGCTGGAGTCAGGGATGCCAAAGACGAGTTCGACGACTTCTTTACAAGCTGAAAAACAACCACGAAATGAAAGGTGAGGTGTGGCCATAATGGCAACAAAATCGTGCCAATCATCTTGCGTTACAAGTTGCAGAGTAAATAATGCTCGAATTTTTTCCCTTTCTCGTCGGACGGCTTGGGTAGCGCAACTACTCCATGCGGGGTAGTGAAAATATAGCCGCATTCTCCGCTGAAACTTGCGATGCAACAATGTCGTGCGATACTATAAAGTTGTAATAATAGGCGGATTTTTGCTCCAGCCACCGGAAAATTTCTTAACTGTTCTAACCCATTTAAGACAGTTTTTCTAGGCTCTCATCAATGACAAAGTCCAGGAATTTATTTCATGGAAATATCACCTTTTTCCCTACATGTTTATGTCAGGGAAATGCATATCAAAAGAGAGCCGTAAGCAAGTTGTAGGTGTTTCTAATTGCAAAGATTTTATCTTGACTTAGAGATCAGTCCTTTAAAGCTTTCAATACTTCGATATCGCGTTGCCGCCATCTTGGATTTGAGATGAATCAAAACGAGGCTGGGCATGCAAAGATGTTATTCTGCGGTGTTTTCTCCATTTTTCTATGAAAGAGTTGTCTACTAAAGGAATATTTTTCAGTAATTTGGACCAAGCCGGAAGACAGTGAGCGCCATGTTTCTCAGCCTCATTTTGATGCATCTCAAATCCAAGATGGCGGCAACGTGACTTCGGAGTATATAAACCGCAACAGCAGAGATGTAGGATTTTCCATCAAACAGGAATCAGAATACGGAACTCTGGACGTCGGGTACTTAGTGTTCACAAGGTTCTTACCTTGACATTGAGATTCTGTGATCTCTCTTACTTTAGTTGACAGGTCATCGAAATTCCTGGCGCTGAAAACAAAGTCTTCGCTGCTCGCCATTTCAAGCAACTCAAGGACATCGATATCACTACCGACGCCTAGCGAGTACACGTTGACTTTCTTGGCCTTGAGGTCAGCGGATGCCGTATACAGTGGCGTGTAAGGACCTTTGTCTTTGGTCTGGATACCGTCAGTAAGGACAAGCGCGACCTGACGGAAAAAATATCAAAATATTCTATATATTTTTGTTTTATTAGTCGCTGTGTCCCGGGTTCGAGAACTGGCTTGGAGCAGGGTCATTTTGGGTGAACTGGTTTACTTTAAGTAGCGTTTAATAAACGAGCAGGAGTGTTTTTAGACCTGATAAAACACGATCTGCGAGTTTATTGAACTGCTTCAAAAACTCATTTATTATTTATAAGATTTTGGTCCAACTGAGACGCCATAAACGTCACGAGCATGGACTTTTATACTTCGTTAAAAAACTCATTAATAATTCATAAGCTTTCGGTCCAATTGGAGACGCCATACACATCACGTGCATGGACCTTTATACTCGATAAAGCTTCCTCATCAGTATTCAAGTGATCTTTATATGAGGAGGCATTATCGAGTATAAGGGTCAGTGCTAGTCACGTCTAAAATTTGTGCAGGTTTAGGGAGAACAGAAACTCATTGCTCCAGTGCCAGAACAATGCTGTGGTGAATGTCATTGTTTTTGTCGGTTGTCATTAATACCGTCATTCTCGTCGTTACTGGGCATTGTTAGATTGTCAGTGTTGGTGTCTTTGTCGGTTGTCAGTAATACTGTCGCTTTGGTAGTTACTGGGCATTGTTGTCAATGTCATTGTTTTGTCGGTTGTCAGTAAACCGTCATTCTCGTCGTTACTGGGCATTGTTAGATTATCAGTGTTGGTGTCGGTTGTCAGTAATACTGTCATTCTCGTCGTTACTGGGCATTGTTGTCAATGTCATTGTTTTTGTCGGTTGTCAGTAATACCGTCATTCTCGTCGTTACTGGGTGTCATTGTTGATGCTCTTCTTCTTTCCGCTCACCTTTCGAATTTCTTTCCTCATCCCAGCTTCTTCCGTAAACAGTTTTTCGTTAGCTAAAAGAAGAGCCTTGTCGATGAAAGTCAACCCTCTTTGTAGCTTGAACTTTGCAATGTCTCTCTTAATGTTGACGGCATTTAAATCGACTCCAGAGTACTTGTTAAACCGGATCATAATTTCTGGGTTGGAACTGTACATCATGATGGCCATATGAGTCCCTTTCTCAGAAATATCGTAGATATCCACGACTGACTGGGCGAAGCTTAAGACTTTCTTCCAGTTTCTTCTGCCGATACTACCAGAGGAGTCCAGCAACAGGGCAAGATCGATGGGGATAGGACAGCCATCTGAAAATGAAGGGAAAAAATCAGATGTTCGAAAATTTCCAGCTATGATAAAATGACTTCACAAATGACAAGAACACATCGCATTTACCAACATCTGAAAATTTGGTAGCGATTGCTTTTATAGTTTAGGAGATGTTAACAAGGTTAATTTAAGAACATTTACAGTAAATGTATGCGTGGTTCCGTGTGGTTGGCAACACTTGCCCACCAACCGTACATTTTTCTTATAAAATTTTAAGATTTCGAAATGTAATTTTTCAAAGACGGAAGATTGAAGCAGTCGGCCTCCAATTTTCAGATATTGGTAACTGCGATGGGTTTCTGTTATTTATGAAGTCAATTTTATTATGGCTTGAAAAATACGTGATTGGAGCGGCCATCTTGAATCGAGCTTTACATCCAAATATGGTATCAAAGCCCCTAATATGCTCATTTGAATATTCCGGAGCATGGTTCCGACGTTGCACGTGTTAACCCCCTTATGAAGCTGGCCGTCCGTTGTACCAACCCTACCTGGAATGACAGTCTTTTGACAGGACAGAAAGCACTCCTTGTCTGTGGGGCAGCATCTTTCACCCTTTGCACACTCATCGTCTGCGTTACATTTGTTCACAGCGCCTTTACACAGTGCCCTGGGCTTCCAGTTTGGGGCTTTTGGGCATACTCGTCTTTGGTAAAGTTCTGGAGAAAGACAGCATTTTTAAAACATTATTAACCTAGAGGATTTTTAAGGCCGAACGAAAACTGAATAAGAGGATTACACGTGCTGAGTCATAAGAGTGTTTCATTCTCTATTTTCACATTGACCCTAATGCTTAGTGTTTGGGAGTAGCTGTTCAAAAAACTGTACCAAGATTTGACACTCGTCAATGCAATCTACAGTATATTTGTTATATTACTAAAATACTGAATATCACTTCATTCTAAGTTGGTTTTGTTAGTTCGCTCTCTGCGCTCGCTCGTAAAATATTGTCTACACCACTCGAAAATAAAATTCATGCCTTCGCGCCACCGTGTAATCTTCTATCTTACATGTCAAATTTTCCAACATTTAGTTCTTTCTTTCTTTGTGGCTGCATTTTTGTAAGGCCATAGCCATTTTATCGTGGTTTTCTAGCGTGTATATTCCACGGTAAGATCACTTGGGATCCTGTCGTGACTTTCACAGCAATTTGTTTCATTTTTAGTATCGTGCTTTTACATAATTTTGAGGTCAGGAAAAGACGGAAAAGGTCACGGAAAGGCAGACAAACCCAACCGTGTCATCAAGACAACATTATTAGGGAGATTTAGATTAAATCTACGAGTGGGTGTTTAGCTACGACCACGGGATATAATTTTCTATTTAATGTTCTTCCCCCTTCCTTTGACCCTTTGCGCGCACTCAATCGAGATGAGGGCTGACTGGGGTTGAGTGAGGTATCCTACTACAAACTTGTAGATGCCCTTGAATTTTTTCAACGGTTGTTTGGAGAAGTTTTTTTGTGTCAAAAAGAAGACAACAACCACTGTTGGAAGATATAGTTATAGAAACAAATCTCATAGATGAACTCACATTCGTACTCGTAGTCCAGGGCCGTTGCAAGGCTAAAGACAGTTGGAGAGGCGAGGGGGCAACGTAGCCTCGCAACACTTTGATCCCAAAAATTGATTATTATATTTTATGGATATTACTTAATGGAATTACATGACCTCTGGTAGCCCTATTAAGACACTTATGTATTATGTATTTACCACAAATGGTGGGCGATATTATTATATATAGTGGACCTGATAAACACAACTCATTTTACAGTGGAAGGAAGCTCTCGGTGAACTTTCCAAACAGCCAACAGCTTCGCTACTTGGAAAGTTAATAATTATGAATTAGCAGTCAAGTAATGTTTAAGTCTGGTTCGGAACAGCGTCGTAATCATAATCGTAAGCATCATACGCAGTCTTCAATCAAATTTATCACCAAGGTGTGAAAGAAGACAAGTACTGCTAAGTACGCTACTGAGTCTGCGTATGTTGCTTATGATTATGATTTTGACGCTGGTGTGACCAGGTATTACATGTTGTATCTTTTTTCTAAACTGAGAAAAACTGGAGGATGCTTTCCGGCCACTATACGCGCTACGTTACTGTAGCCAATATCATTAAAAGACAGCGTCTACTCAAATGACTTGACAGAAATTTACAGGACGGTGGGGGGGGGGGGGGGAGGAAATAGTGTGGGATCATATACACACAGAGACAGTGAAAACGGACATTCTACTAATTTAGACCATCTCCAGGGTAAAGTCATTACCATACTCCGATATCACATAGCCGCCATCTTGGATTTGAGATGCATCAAAACGAGGCTGGACGTGCATGATATGCTAAACATGGCGACTGCTACTCTCGCGTCTCTTTCGGCTTGGTCCAAATCAATGAAAAATATTACACAGCAGTGATAGTTAGCCATGTTTAGAGAGAAAACATCGCAGAATGACATCTTTGCACGCCCAGCCTCGTTTTGATGTATCTCAAATCTAAGATGGCGGTAACCTGATATCGGTCTAATACAGTAAAAGCTTCACGCAGCCATTCATATTTATGAGAAAACTAAAAACTTCAATCTGAAAATCCTAAAAGGCATGTTTTGGAGGACTTTTTATAACTGTTTTCACTAAAATGGGCTGATTTTTTTTCTTTTTTTTGCAGTGGCGAGATTTTTGCATTGGGCACCCTGTGGATTAGATGTCCTTAATCCAAATTTGCTACATCGGAATTACGGTAGTGTTGATGTACACTTCTCAGAAGAGCCTGAAATTCAAACCCACGCCTCTTCATAGAATTAACTATTGTATAATATATATATACCTGGATTTTTGGAACTGAGAATTTGATGTGAGAAAACTATCATACTATGGCTTTCATAAAGCTTGTCATTTACGAGAGAGAGCGAGAGCTTGACCAGCTCAATTGATTTGGGGGAGATTTATACTCGAGGTAGGAGAATTCTCAAGACAGGCCGGCAACTGTAGGTCAGCAGCATCAAAGACTTCATTCATAACATTCGCTGAAGTCATTGGTGTTTCTCGCGTGATGCAGTTTTTAGCAAACAAAATTAAGTTGGGCCAGGAATACGCTTCCGCCCGGGTGGCAGACGGCTACATCAACACGAGTATATGACAGAGAGTTAAAGTTCGAGTGCTTTGTCGGACAAGAGAGTAAAATGCGCCTTTAAGAGGGGGGAAACCTTCGAGAGAAATCTTTCTTGGATGACAAAGATGTCGGCCAAACGACTGTGTTACTACTAAGCGAGGAAAAGAACTTGCTTTCTAAGGTCAATTGGGCTAGACGTTGTAAGACTCAAGAGTTATAAAAGGCTTTGTTATTGGAGGAAGTTTCACAATGCGCTCTCACTTCGCATCCCGAATGATATTCATACAAAACAGCTTATATCAAAGAGTATTACATTTCACAACGAAGTTCACTTGTTTAACCACAAGTCAAAGTAGAAGTTAAATACTTTAATTTGTCAACAACAAGTAATATTTTGCACACGTTCAAAAGTTAAGGTATACAGTGATCATTTCTTTAGTTTTGTGTAATATAAGCGAAGCGTAATCGATGAATGAAATGTTGTTCCTAAACGACCGACGCGTTCTGTCAGACAGTCCATGACCAGAATGTTCTTTAGAAGATTTATCAGCGGTGAAATAAGGTGGCAGTGCATAGCTACACATTTCACTTCATAAAATGTGGATCAAAACAGCTAGATTTATATGGTCAGAAACAGCATAATAAATGTGATTTAAGCGTTCATGTTGGAGCTCAAACCGCAGTGTCCTTTATTAGACTATATATATTTTTCAGAAATTGAGGCGATGCCATTTTTGTAAATATTTCGACAAATCGTCGTAGTATCGCGAGTGCTAGGAAATTATTAAAGGAAGTAAGAACACTACGGACGAATACAGACTTAGGTTAAGCGTATTGGCAGTTGATGTGACATAATATTACAGTATCTAAATATTTCAACTAGCACATATTCATCGCTTCTTACCTCCAATAACAGGCCCCACAATCCACGCAGCCAGGAGCAGGAGAAGCAATCTTCTCGGGGCTAAGGTAGCGATCATTTTGGACGCGCTACACGATCATTCCCCGGAGATTTCACGGTCCTACTCCAGTTAACTTTGTGCAAACCCACTCTGCCCAGAGACAGACTGATGTCAAACAATGAGGCAATTTTATCCGCTCGAAGCTGTTGCGGTCATCAGACGGAATGAGTTGACAGATGGAAGTTGGGTGTCGGGTTCCTAATGTATGATCTTCAAAAAACGTTTTCCGTTCACTGCGATTTTCATATTTCCGCGGACAGTGAAATTCAAAGTGTAGAATTGCGTTTTCCCTGCCGTCAATCAAAAATAATCAATGGTACCTTTTATATTTTTGACTGGCGGCATCAGCGAAAAAGCGAATCTTCAGCGGCGCAGTAACCAAAAACCCTATGTAGACGCACCCAAGTTGGAGAGCAAGTCATTTTTCCAGTCATCTGTGGAACGAAGCATGATGTTTTAAACAATTTAGTAAATGCATTTAAGGGTACTGGTAAGAGATGAGCCCACTGCTCCATCTGAATTCTCCTACCCCCCCCCCCCCTAGTAAAAATTGCTCACTAAAATAGATCTAATTTCGCTGCGTGACAATGTTTTCCCATTTCAGACCGTGTGTCATTCCCTAGAGTAACATTTCTTTGTCCAACGGTAGTGCATGAGGAGATATATGAAAATGGATATACCCCAAACAAAGAATCATATTCTCTAGGGAATGACACGCGGTCTGAAATGGGGGAAAATTGTCACGCAGCGGATTAGGTCTATTGAATGCCAGCGAGTGCGAGTGGTGTTTGAATCGAACGGACTGCGGTGGCCTTTACAGCGCGATGCGTCTAACCAAGCTCAAAACGCCTAAACATTTCTTTCTGTTGCTAATGGTTGCTGTCTTGTCTTATAACACTTAACACTTTCGTAAGCAGTCTTTTTCTAATAGGAATCTTTCGCAAGAAGTCATTTAACGATAGAAAAATGATTTAGGATGCCCACAGTTAGACGCATTAAAGTAAGATTGCCTGCCAACCTTTGCTCACCTCCTCTCTTCTCCTCACTCTCGCCTAAACTGTGCACGCACCCATAGACAACCTGTGGATCACTTTAGGGTCAGACTATGCAGAATATTAATTCTTTGCGTGTTTGAGGATTTACGAACCTGTGAAAGAAAATCAAGTAGATGAGAATTTCTGAGGAAAAGAAAGAAAGAAAATAGACTAAATAAGTTGTTTTCCTTAAAGTGCACCTAACCCCTCAGACAATACTTTCAGTATTGATTCTACATGAAGTAAAATAGTTGAATGGTAAAATATTTCTTCATCCCAATGTTGCGTTTTTAAGTTATGAAGGTTTATTCTTCCAATATGTCTACCCAGGCTTCATTAAATATACAAATTTTGACTGGCTCATACAAGCAGTATTAAAATAATATTATCATGATAGTCATTAGTCCCACAGTCTTTATTGTAAATTTGGTGTCTACAAATGGCCAACACTTGACAATATAAGTAAACCAAATATGCTCGAAAGCCTGGGTAGACGTCACAGTCATTAACATATTGGAAGAATAAACCTTCATAACTTAAAAACGCAACATTAAGATGAAGAAATATTTTACCATTCAACTATTTACTTCATGTAGAATCAATGCTGAAAGTATTGTCTGAGGGGTTAGCTGCACTTTAATGGACAATTTTCGGAATTTTCCGTTGGGATAACCTGTTTTTGATTACTTCGAATGGAACGTGATTTGTTTCCTGAAAAATCCCGGTTTGGATCGTGCGGGTTCAATTAGCACCAGCACCATACCGAACTTTATATGATTGGCATGATTGAAATACCTATTTGAAAATCTCCCCGCGACGAGCGGGACTGCGAATTCATATTAGCGGATAATTTCGGGAATAATTTTGGTCAAACTCAAACCAAAATCTCTTAACCATTTGTTTCCAAACCGAAATCTCTGGGGATTTTTCGTACCTGGGATCTACGTGTACACAATATGTCATGTTGCAGTCCAGGGCAATCCCATGGAAATCATCACCCCCTATAGTCAGGTAGTTTAAGGTCAAGATCGTTACCAGAGTGGAAGAAAGCATCAAATTTGGCACATTCGGTGTAACAAACGATTTCAGAAGTATGGCCGTTCTAATATGGTAGATTTTACAAAGAAATGTATGGCTGTAGGTTCAAATATCAGACAACTGTCCCTACAGCCATACATTTCTTTGTAAATTCTACCATATTAGAACGGCTGTAAAACGTTCAATATTGAACCAATTAACACCAAACTTCAGGATTTCACAAAGTTCGATATGCTCTTTGTTTCTAGGTGAGTCTTGTGTTGGAATGCTTCAAAGTTAAGGGACTTGTTCCCAGTCCTCACGGTATGGAACGCAGTTTTCCCGAAAGTTTCTTCTTAGGTGCTGGGGCTTCCGGTAGAGAGGGAAACAAATTCAAAGATTTCTTTTATAAGTGCCATATGTCGTAACACAGGAATCCCAATAACATGAGTGATGGATATGGAGTCTGACTAAACCACGTACAATGCACAGTACTTTGCGACACTGTATTACAATCATCCGGTTGCCTTTGTTGGTTGAGCGCCACCCAGCGCCGGATTTGAGTGCGGGAGGTCGTTTTTTGATACCCGTCGACCGGAACTTTCACAAATGGCTAGACATTCGCGTCTTCTCGGATAAGGACATTAAACTGTAGGCCCCGTCTCTCTACAAATACGCAATCCCCATTTGCCCCTCATGACCGCATGGCTATCACGCCACACCCGCCTTCTCATGATCTACTTGTCCACACCTACTGCCAACAATGCGTATAACTTTCGTTTTGCATATTTTTCGCCTCAGAAATATAACCTTCAGAAACCTAAATGATATTCTAAGTGGCCCAGGTATTTTTTTTAAATAATTGGCCTACAAATAGTCCAGTTGCCTTTATGTGTTGTGCACTTTGCTTTCACTGACGTTCAGAGTGCCCTGGGTCCAGAGGTTATTTTACTCTCGCTCCGGCACTTGCGGTTTTGACGGGAAAGCGAAATAAAACCTCTGGAGCCTAGGACAGATCATTAGAGGCTTTCCAGAGATTCTCAAAATAAAGCGGTTTTTTTTATGAAAATGGGTTTCACATCCGTCAATCAATGATAATCCAGTCAGTACCTCTTATATCTTCGACTGGCGGCAGCCAAAAAACAAATTCCAATATGCAACAGCCGAGTTGGCAGAATTTTGACAATAGTTGTAAACGCACAACAGATCAGTAGAAATGACCAGGGCAGAAGTGCTAGCAGCAACTTTCACCGCGGTAATTAGCCTCTGACCAATGAGCCAAAATACGTGACCATCGTTTGAAAAGATATGGCAATCAAAATACGTATTGTCAGATTAGAAACGGTGATAACATTATAACGACTTAGTACAGTGGGCGCTCATAGTCTCAGTTAGCTATAGCAACTCTAGTTGTTGCCAAGAAAAGTGCTCGCAGTGACACAAGGAAGAAACGTCTGCGCGTGCGTGCATATCATCACGTTTTGTAAGGACTCAAAAGAGTTTGGGTGAGAAAAGAAAAAGTTTATTTTCTCCGAGTATACAAAAAATTTCTCTGGTATGCTTTCGTGAAAGGAGGATAATGTTTTAATAAAGACACCCTGAAAGAATTATCCCTAAGTTTCAAGTATTTTTCTTATGTTTTGACATTTTGTTAAAAGCATTGTTCAGGCAAGTGTGAAAGTGAAATCTACATATTTTTATAATAGCAAGACAGGACGTGGAGCATGCGCAGTTTGCGTGTTGTAAAACTATGAAAGGGGGTTGAAACGTGTCAAGGCGGAACCTTGCTCCGGAATATTCAAATGAGCATATTAGGAGTTTTGATACCATATTTGGAAGTAAAGCTCGATTCAAGATGGCCGCTCCAATCACGTATCTAACTTTTCACGGATTTTAGGAGAGATTTATTGTCTGTCTTTAAATTTAGTTTGAGAGATTTTGTAGCCTGCGTAGCAAGCGTTTCTTTCGCGGGGAAGGGAGATAATCGTGTTTTGGGATACCTGTGTGGCCAATACGGTCGCGCGAAACCCAAGACGAGTGCACAATTTGAGGCCCCCTCCCCCCTAACCCCGCTTTTTTTTGCACCACAGGTATCCCTAACGCGATAAGACACGATTACCCCCCTTTCCCGCGAAAGAAATGCTTGCTTCGCAGGCTAGAGATTTTGAAGCAAGAAAATGTTTTTTGACTGAAAATAAATTCGCGAACCAAGATTTGAATATTCCGTAGCATGACACCAAAATATGGATGATTGTTACACCTTAAAGCACTCGTTAAAGTGTAATAATCAAATAGACGCAAAAGACAAATGAATTAGGGTCTACTTCATCGGTGTATCAAATTTCACGGGTTTAGTGAATTCACTCTAAAACGAACGTCAATAGCGCCAATAGTGTATTTTCCTTCTTTGTTTATTGCAGTTGCGCTATTTAAAATTTTCCATACATCAATTTACTGCCGAATAAAGTACCCAAGCGAGATCCCAAAGAGGTTTCATAGGACTATGCTAATGTGTACCTTATAGCCTCGACTTAATGTTTTGTGTTGGACCAGCGAACTGTTGAACGGAAAATGGCATATGAGCCGAACAAAGATGTTCTTCAACGCAGTGATATAATTCTTTTGTACGAGATCGGCAATTTGCCGATATGTCTTTGGTTTTGTTTTGGAACGCACTCGAACGTGGTTCTCAGGGAGGGTCAGGCCTGAGTTCAATCTTGTCTATTAGATTTCCTAATTAAAATTAAAAAAGGCGGAAATTTGAAACACATGTTGAGGAAATGGAAGGCCAACTACAGCTGATCAATCACAAAGATTCGTTCCCCTTTTAGTAAAAGATGTAGATAGCTTATGCTGCTGCTGCTACCGCTCATGCTATAACATCCATTTACTACTAAATCGTTTGCCCAGAAGTTGTTTCAGGAAAAGAGAAGGCAAACATACGATCAAACATGTTTTAAGCACGCGTATCACGATGGCGTCTTACGGAGTACAGCCGAACTTCAACCGTCGCGAGTTTAAGTTCCTGCTGTTCCTCGTGTTGTAAGTGATTTCCTATCCTCTCGTTTGGTAGTGACAGTTAACACTGGAGTTCTCATTAACAGACCAGCTAAGGTGCATGTAAACATCCACCTCTGGGTTTAAAAAGCATTACTTCGTAACTGAACACTAACACAATACAGCTCCTATCATTCTTGAGGTGCATTTATTCTCTGCAGTCTGGGGATGTCTAGCCAAAAGGTCGAAGGTGTGCTGGAGGTTTTATGTTTGTCAATGTAATTCGTGGTGATAACTTGAACTTTTCAGAACGATTCTTAATACAGGGAAAATTATCTACGTATGTGCTGCAAATGATCATTGTAGAGTCAAAGGTGCAGTAATACAAGCAACAAAATCGTGCAACTTGTCGCGTATTATTGTTGCGTTGCAAGTTGTAGAGCGAATGTTGTTCGTATTGCAACCCCAATTTTTGTTGCGCGACTTTGTTGCACGAAGTACAAGCTTTTGTACTCTCTGCAACAAAGAAAATTTGTAGCACACAGGGTGATAATACGAAATTCTGTTTAAATTTCTAAAAAGATTGAACTCCAACTTTCAAAATAGACACATCGTTGGCAGATGCGCGTGCACAGTAACGATAACACGTTATGTCATAATCGCTTGTGCAGCTGACCAGAAAAAAATCGCCGTCACAAAACTCTTTCATTTACACAAGAAAGTGCCTTCAGAAGTCAAGCAAAAATATGGGAGGATGTTTATCTGTCAAGATGGAAAATAAAAACAGAGTCAATCAATCAACCAGTGAATTTGATGATGAACTCATACATAGAGTCAAACGGTATCTCAAAGATCAGTATCAAAGTACTTTGCAATCTTCCTACACCCAGACTGGATCCAGTCTGACAAAACTGCGTTCAGGAGCAGACAGGTTCACGCCTGGAATAATCAGTTAGTAGAAGCTGTCGGAAAACAAAGAAGTTGGGCTTCACTCACTACTGAGGATTACACTGATCAAGAAGTGTAGGCGAGTGACTCGACGCGAACGAAAAAAGTCGATAAAGTATGAATTCAACGACTTCAATGAAGTAAACGAGCCAAGCAGACTGCCATGATTGCTCGAGTTCGACTGAATATTGGATGACGGAGAGCGACGTTTTCTCAGAGAAAAAACGACAGAAAAAGGAGTAAGAAAGCTTTCTTATTTACTTTTCTTACTTTCGCTGATGTTGATAGTGATTTTTTCCGTAAGAAAATTCAGATTTAGCACGATGCAAGTGCTACAGAAATGTAGAATTCATAAACACTCCGATATCACGGTGCCGCCATCTTGGATTTGAGATGCATCAAAACGAGGCTGAAAAAACATGGCGACTGCTATACTCACGCGTCTCTTTCGACTAGGACCAAATCATTGAAAAATATTCTCCCTGCCAGGGAAAGAATAAAGATTTGTCGCATGGGGCCTCTGAATGTGTTGTCTGCGCATGCTCTAAGTCTTGTCTTCTATTTATTATTCACTTGCCTGAATGCATTTTACAAAATGTCAAAATTTAAGGAAAGTCACTTGAAACAAGCATTTACCGCTGTTTGGCTAATTTTGCTATTTTGGCACTGATCGTGTATCGACTTTAACCCTCTCAAACGTGCAATAGAAACTTAATTTCCCACGACTTCTGAAGTTAAACACAAAATCGGAAAATGCATGTGATTCGTGCCTCAAACATTCAAAACCGACGCCATCTTGGAAATGTGTCCTGGCTATTTTTTCTGGTTTTTTTTAATCTGTTTTATTTGAAATAAAACAGATTTTCATACGTTTTTTCTTTTGGTTTACTAACGAATCATCCTAATATGAACCTGTTTACTGAAACTTTTTTTCTCGAGACGCTAATTTAATACGAGATACCTTCAGGATATCGCAATAAGCGCAGTCTTTTCTTCTTAAAATGTGACCAATATTCATTCAAATCAGATAACGCATGAAAAATTAAAATGCAGACATTTGATTTCTTATTTATTTGCCAAACTTTAAACAAAACTTCACTTAATGCGAGCTAGCTTGTGCATTGTTTTAGAGAGCAAATATCACTATGGAAATCCTTTGTCTGTATTTAATTTTCTCTACTAAAAACTTAGAAGATTGATTGAGATTTATTCTCAAAATAATTAGAATATTCAAACTCGTGGCAAAAGTTCAGTAGGAGACTTTGACTTTTGAGAAGATGGCGCTCAGACTTCGTATCTTGCGTAAAATTCGAGAAAACTTTGCTGTGTTTTTATCAGCATTCTTACTGGGTGCTACGGTTGCATTACTGTTGTGCGACCCGGAGACACCGAAAGTTAAGGAAGAAAAACTGACGGATGCTGGAGTTACAACTGTGGTCGAACAATTGCAAAGAGAGGGAGCTTCGACAGTGTCACCGGTGACAGAAGGTATAGAACAAACTGAGAGTCCGACTGAGCCTGAGGAACATGAAGCTGGCCAACCCTACCCTCCTCTCCTCAAGAAAAAGGGGTTAATCCTAACTCCACAGGCTTGCCCCGACGATTTATTTCTTGTTATCATCGTTGTAACTTCGAGTCGAAATTTTCAAGCTCGCAAAGCTATCCGTAGATCATGGGGCGAAGATAACTCGAGGAAGAACGAGACGAGTGACGAGAGCTTTCGGGTGATTTACGTCGTGGGTTCGGATGATGAACACGATCGGCTCGTCAAAAGAGAAGCCAAGAGGTATAAAGATATTCTACGGGGAGGCTTTAAAGATGTTTACCTCCAGAACGAAGAACATACAGTTAAAATTCTACTGGGTCTAAAATGGGCTACTACGGCATGCAAAGCTAAGTTCATTCTTAAAACTACAGACGAGAGCTTCGTAAATACTGGTGAACTAATTTCGTTTTTAAGAACGAAAAAAGAAAATATAAGCGACCAGGGACTATATATGGGGTTCTGTCATGGACATGACGTAGGAGGGGCCAAAGTTGTACGGAACGAGAAGAGCCCCTGGTACATTTCTGACGAGGAATGGCCCGAGGAACGTCTTCCTCCGTACGCTTCGGGTATGGGGATTACTTTGTCGTATGATGTCGTGGAGAAGATCGTGGATTTGTCAGTGAAGGTAACGTTGACATTTCAGCCACTGTTGCTCACTATTTACTGCGATCCTTTGGACTCAAACTATTCTACGGTTTGTTGTGAGATGGGCTTTCGGCTGCCGCCACTCAAGAATAAATCTTTTCAGTTACGTTACGTCACAATGTTTTCCCATTTCAGACCACGTGTCATTCCCTAGAGTATCATTCCTTTGTCTAACGGTTGTGCATGAGAATATATATGAATATGGATACAGCTGAAACAGAATCATATTCTCTAGGGAATGACACGTGGTCTGAAATGGGAAAACATTGTAACGCAACCGAAAAGGTCTATATAAAAGCTATCGACCAATTAGTTTTGATTGACGGCAGCAATAACCCATTTCACAGAAAGCGGAAAACCGCAGTAAAGGATTTGCACTGTAACATCATTGATTGCAAACTCAATGAAATCATTCATAGCCGAAAAGATGGACTTGTTGGGATGGAATGGGATGGGATGGGATGGGAAGGGAGAGGAGGGGATGATATGAGATGGGATGAAATGGGATGGAATGGAATGGGATAAAATGGAATGGAATGGAATGGGATCGAATGGGATGAGATAGGATAGGATGGGATGGGAAGGGATGACGGGATGGAATGGGATGGGATCGAATGAGATGAGATAGGATAGGATGGGATGGGAAGGGATGACGGGATGGGATGGGATGGGATCGAATGGGATGAGATAGGATAGGATGGGATGGGAAGGGATAGATTGATGGATGGAGGGTGTGAAATGGGATAAATAAATAAAAAGCAGAAATCCTAACACATCTTTCTCTCTCTCTCATCTTCTAGGAAAAACTAATCCACATAGATGACGTTTACTTAGGAATCATGGCCAAGAAACTCTCCCTGCAGTGCACTGACGAATCAAGCAAGTTCGACACCTCATACACTACGATGTTGACTGAATGTGAAGACATGAGCTTTTGTGTTATTGGTGGAGTCCCATCCAAGGACATGTACTATTTGACTCAAAACACCAAGAACTTGAAAGACATATGCTAGTAATACCGCTATTGGCAGTGACGTAAGCCTCTGATATCGATTGACGTCATTCATGAATTCAATTTGACGTCATTCATTGATTGAATGGCAACTATGACGAGCTTTTGTAAGGAAAAGAGTTGGCATATGGCAACAGTTGTTGTTGTTGTCGTTTGTAAACACCAGCTAGCGGTACAAAAGGATGTCGGGACCATAGTTACTGCGCTTATCACTTGAGTAAGAAACAGAAAAATCAAAAATACAATGTTGTTAGGGGCAACGTTGTTATATTATTACGTAG